>CM053029.1:166713780-166933780 GCA_028564925.1 Lithobates sylvaticus
AGAACACCTTTTTAACTTGATTGGCATTAAACAAAAGCAAATTTGTTCCCCGGCCCAGGTGAAGGGTTACCAAAACCACAGGGGTTAAGTTTCCAGTGCCCCTTTAACTGGGGTTTTTCCCAAAATTACACACAAAAATATACGTTCCCGAACACCAAGGACTGAAGTTGTTGTCCCCTTTCAAACAGACTTTTTTTGTTCCCCGGCCCTTGTGAAGTGGGGTTTTCCCTCAACAAAAAAATTTTTTTTTCCCGGACCGGACTTAATGACCCCCCACAAGCTTTTTTTTCCCCAAAAACACCTAGGACTTAAGTGGTTTTTCCCTTCCCACAAAATTTTGCCCCGGGACCTTTTTAAAATTTTAGTCCCAAAAAAAGTCCCTTTTTCCTGATAAGCCCCCAGACTTCTAGGGATGGCCCCCGAGTCCCATTTTTTTGCGAGCACCCCGGTTCGTTGTTTGGGACCCAGAACCCCCTTTTTCTTTGCAAGGGCACCCGGTTTGTGTTTTGGGCACCCGGCCCCAAAAATTCCCGCGCCCACAGGCTTCTGTGGTTATGGCACACACGACCCCTTTTTTTTTTTTAAAAGCCCCAAAAAAAATCAAGAGCCCATAATTTTTGCTAAGCACCCCGGATTCTAGGTGTTAGTCACCCCCCCCCCTTTGAAAAAGCCCCCGGACCATGTGTTGGGCATACACAGAGTCCCTTTTTCTTGCAAACCCCGCTTCGGGTTGTGATCACACGAGTTATATATTTTTTCAAAGCCCCCCCGGCTTTAGTGTTGGGCACAACCCGAGCTCCTTATTTTTTCAGAAGCACCAAACTTTATGTTTGGGCACACCAGAGTCCTTATTTTTTTCAGAACACCCAAGGACTTTAATGTGTTTGTGGGACAACCCGAGCTCCTATATTTTTTAAAGCACCCAAGGGCTTTAGTGTGTTGTGGCACAACCCGAGCTCCTTATTTTTTTCAGAAGCACCATAGGACTTTAGTGGGTTTTGTGCACAACCCGAGCTCCTTTTTTTCAAAGCACCAAGGACTTAGTGGTTTTTGCACACAGAGCTCCCTTTTTTTTTTCAGAAGCACCAAGGATTTATGTGTTATGGGACAACCCGAGCTCCCTAAAATTTTTTTCGAAGCACCCATAGGCTTTAGTGTGTTAGGGGAACACAGATCCCTATTTTTTTCAAAGCACCCAAGGGCTTTTTGTGTGTTAGTGGCACAAACAGAGCTCCTTATTTTTTTCAAGCACCCAAGGGATTTAGTGGTTGTGGCCCACAGAGCTCCTTATTTTCCAGAACACCATAGGACTTTAGTGTGTTATCACACACAGAGCCCCAATTTTCTTCCAGAGCCCCCAATAGACTTAATGGTAAAAACCCCAAAAACCCCGAGCTAACCCAAAGGGACCTTTTTAGGGGCTTGGGAAGTTGGGGTTGCCTTACCACCCATAGCCCTTTTTTTTTCCCCGGAATACCCATAGGAACTTTGAAGGTAAATTTTCCCATTTTACCCCCCAAACACAAGCATAGTTCCCAGACCCCCATGCCCCCCTTTAAGTGTTTTAGCCCCTTTTACACCCCAGAGGGTAAAGTTCGAACTGGGTGAAAAATGTTAGGGTCGGCATACACCCCCACCACTTTTATTTTTGTTAAAAAGGGGGGTTAGGTTATTGTTGGGGGCCCAAAAAAAAAGAGGCAAATGGGGCCCCGCACAAGGACCCCCGGGGGAAGTGTGTTAGTCCCATTACACACAAAGAGCTAAATTTTGTTCCCAGAAGCACCTATAGGACTTTGAAGTGTGTTAGTCCCATTACACACACAGAGCTATATTTTGTTCCCAGAAGCACCTATAGGACTTGAAGTGTGTTAGTCCCATTACACACACAGAGCTATATTTGGTTCCCAGAAGCACCTATAGGACTTGAAGTGTGTTAGTCCCATTACACACACAGAGCTATATTTTTGTTCCCAGAAGCACCTATAGGACTTGAAAGTGTGTTAGTCCCATTACACACACAGAGCTATATTTTGTTACCCAGAAGCACCTATAGGACTTGAAGTTTGTTAGTCCCATTACACACACAGAGCTATATTTTGTTCCCAGAAGCACCTTAGGACTTGAAGTGTGTTAGTCCCATTACACACACAGAGCTATATTTTGTTCCCAGATGCACCTATAGGACTTGAAGTGTGTTAGTCCCATTACAAACACAGAGCTATATTTTGTTCCCAGAAGCACCTATAGGACTTGAAGTGTGTTAGTCCCATTACACACACACAGAGCTATATTTTGTTCCCAAAGCACCTATAGGACTTGAAGTGTGTTAGTCCCATTACACACAAAGAGCTATATTTTGTTCCCAGAAGCACCTAAGGACTTGAAGTGTGTTAGTCCCATTACACACACAGAGCTATATTTTGTTCCCAGAAGCACCTATAGGACTTGAAGTGTGTTAGTCCCATTACACACAAAGATCTATATTTTGTTCCCAGAAGCACCTATAGGACTGTGAGTGTGTTAGTCCCATTACACACACAGAGCTATCTTTTGTTCCCAGAAGCACCTATAGACTTGAAGTGTGTTAGTCCCATCACACACAGAGCTATATTTTGTTCCCAGAAGCACCTATAGGACTTGAAGTGTGTTAGTCCCATCACACAGAGCTCCTCTATATTCTTTGCAGAAGCACCCACAGGACTTCTAGTGTGTTAGTGCATCACACAGAGCTCCTCTATTTCTTCGCAGAAGCACCCACAGGACTTCAAGTGTGTTAGTCCCATCACACAGAGCTCCTCTATTTTCTTTGCAGAGGCACCCACAGGACTTCTAGTGTTTTAGTGGCATCACACAGAGCTCCTAATATTTCTTCTTCGCAGCAGCACCCACAGGACTTCTAGTTGTGTTAGTGGCATCACACAGAGCTCCTCTATTTTCTTTTCAGAAGCACCCATAGGACTTCTAGTGTGTTAGAGGCATCACACAGAGCTCCTCTATATTCTTTGCATAAGCACCCACAGACTTCTAGTGTGTTAGTGGCATCACACAGAGTTCCTCTATTTTCTTTGCAGAACCACCCACAGGACTTCTAGTGTGTTAGTGGCATCACACAGAGCTCCTCTATTTTCTTTGCAGAAGCACCCATAGGACTTCTAGTGTGTTAAGTGGCATCACACAGAGCTCCTCTATATTCTTTGCATAAGCACCCACAGGACTTCTAGTGTGTTAGTGGCACCACACAGAGCTCCTCTATTTTCTTTGCAGAAGCACCCACAGGACTTCTAGTTGTTAGTGGCATCACACAGAGCTCCTCTATTTTCTCAGCAGAAGCACCCACAGGACTTCTAGTGTGTTAGTGGCATCACACAGAGCTCCTATATTTCTTTGCAGAAGCACCCATAGGACTTCTAGTGTGTTAGTGGCATCACACAGAGCTCCCCTATATTCTTTGCAGAAGCACCCACAGGACTTCTAGGGTGTTAGTGGCACCACACAGAGCTCCTCTATTTTCTTTGCAGAAGCACCACCAGGACTTCTAGTGTGTTAGTGGCATCACACAGAGCTCCTCTATTTTCTTTGCAGAAGCACCCATAGGACTTCTAGTGTGGTTAGTGGCATCACACAGAGCTCCTATATTTTCTTTGCATAAGCACCCACAGGACTTCAAGTGTGTTAGTGCCATCACACAGAGCTCCTCTATTTTCTTTGCAGAAGCACCCACAGGACTTCTAGTGTGTTAGTGGCATCACACAGAGCCCTCTATTTTCTTTGCAGTAGCACCCACAGGACTTCTATGTGTTAGTGGCATCACACAGAGCACCTCTATTTTCTTTGCATAGCACCCACAGGACTTCTAGTGTGTTAGTGGCATCACACAGAGCTCCTCTTTTTCTTTGCAGAAGCACCCATAGGACTTCTAGTGTGTTAGTGGCATCAAACAGAGCTCCTCTATTTTCTATGCAGAAGCACCCACAGGACTTCTAGTGTTTAGTGGCATCACACAGAGCTCCTCTATTTTCTTATCAGAAGCACCCACAGGACTTCTAGTGTGTTTGTGGCATCACACAGAGCTCCTATATATTCTTTTCAGAAGCACCCACAGGACTACAAGTGTGTTAGTGGCATCACATTTTTCTTTTTCTTTGCATAAGCACCCACAGGACTTCTAGTGTTTAGTGGCATCACACAGAGCTCCTCTATTTTCTTTGCATAAGCACCCATAGGACTTCTAGTGTGTTAGTGGCATCACACAGAGCTCCTATATTTTCTTCTCAGCAGCACCCACAGGACTACCGACTACAATGGCTGGAAGACCGCCAAGGGGAGGCAGAGCGTGCAGACCCAAGAACACAGGGCAGGCAGGCTCTGTTTCTAGTGGACGTGGCCGTGGACGTGGACGTGGTCGTGCATCGTCATCAGCACGAGGCCATGGGACACGCGCGTCTTTGTTTTCGGCAGCTGGACATGTTGAGCCGCATCATGCTGAAGGCTTGGTAGAATGGATGACCAAGCCCTCCTCATCCTCCTCATCCTCTCTCACCCAGGCTCAGGTACTGACAGAGCATCATCAGCCACCCCTTCCCTAGACCCACCATGTCCTCCTGAGGAGTCCCCCGAACTCTTTGAGCACAGTGTTGGGTACATGCTCCAGGAGGATGCCCAACGATTCGAAGGCTCGGATGACGATACCCAGCTTGAGGAATCTGGCAGTACAGTTCCACCAGCTGCAGCTTACTGCCAGGTTTGCTCTAGTGGTGAAGAGGGAGGGGATGATGAGGTCACTGACTCCACGTGGGTGCCTCAAGGGAGAGAGGATGAGGAGGAGGACGAGGAGGAGGAGGATGCGCGTCACATGTCCAACGAGGCAGGATGCCCCCTGGAGGCCAGGTAGAGGCCAGCACAGCAACTGTACAACACCGCAGAGCTCCGCCTGTGCAGGGCGCTGCCTCTGCACGTTATCAGAAAAGTTCTTTGGTGTGGGCCTTTTTTGAGACGAGTGCAGCAGATCGCACCACTGCTATTTGCAATATTTGTCTCAAGCGTATCTCGCGTGGCCAAAACATCAGCCGCTTGGGCACCACAAGCATGACCAGACATATGGCGACCTGCCATGCAGCTCGTTGGCAGGCACACATAAAAGACCCACACCAAAGAACTAAGCGGACCTCTCCTTGCTCCTCCTCAGCTGGGATCTCCATCCCCACTACACCTTCAGTCCTCTCTGAAAGCTGCTCTGAGAGGACTGAAGGTGTAGAATTCGGTGTGTCACAACCAAGTACTTGCAGTACACCGACGTCCGAATGCAGCAGGCAAATTTCCCTGCCCCAGCTGCTGGACCGTAGAAAGAAGTACACTCCCAGCCATCCACATGCCCAGCGGTTGAATGCTAGCCTTGCTAAATTGCTAGCACTTCAACTGCTGCCTTTTCAGTGGTAGACTCGGCCCCCTTCCGTGAGTTTGTTCAATGTGCGGTTCCTCAGTGGCAGGTTCCCAAACGCCACTTTTTCTCGCGGAAGGCGATTCCGTCTCTCTACGGCATGTGGAGGGCAATGTCCATGCCTCGCTGGACAGGGCGGTCAGCGGTAAGGTGCATATTACCGCTGACTCATGGTCCAGCAGGCATGGACAGGGACGGTACCTTTCTTTCACGGCCCATTGGGTCACTCTATTGGCAGCTGGGAGGGATGCAGGACAAGGTGCAGTAGTGTTGGAGGTTGTTCCGCCACCACGCCTCCAAAACGCGACTACTGCTACTGGTTGTGACACACCTCTCTCCTCCACCCCCTCCTCTTCTTCTTCCTCCAGTGCTCTGTCCTTGGAACCAGCGGTGCTCCGTAGGCGTACAAGGGGCTACGCAAGTACGCAGGCAAAAAGATGCCATGCCGTGCTTGCGCTGGTGTGTTTGGGGGACAGGAGCCACACTGGGCCAGAGGTTCTGGCAGCTCTGCAGGGCAGGCCGAGAGGTGGTTGACGCCACGTCAGCTTAAGCCAGGAATGGTCGTTTCTGACAATGGCACCAACCTCCTCTCCGCCCTGCGACAGGGGCAGCTCACCCATGTGCCCTGCATGGCTCACGTCCTCAACCTGGTGGTGCAGCGGTTCTTGGGCAGGTTCCCAGGCTTACAGGATGTCCTGAGCAGGCCAGGAAAGTCTGTGTGCATTTCCGCCGATCTTATAAATGCCAGTGCTCGGCTGACTGAGCTGCAAAAGGAGCTGAACCTGCCCAAGAACCGCCTAATATCTGACATGCCCACCAGGTGGAACTCAACGTTGGCCATGCTGCAGCGACTGCACACGCAGCAGAGGGCCATCAATGAGTACCTTTGCGACTACGGCACCAGGACAGGGTCAGGGGAGCTTGGTTTTTTTTCCCCACGTCAGTGGAGCATGATCAGGGATGCATGCACTGTCCTCTCACCATTTGAGGAGGCCACGAGGATGGTGAGCAGTGACAGTGCATGCATCAGTGACACTGTCCCTCTTGTCCACCTGTTGGAGCATACGCTGCGTGGGATCATGGACAGGGCACTTGAGGCAGAACAGAGGCAGGAAGAGGAGGACTTCCTTGCCTCTCAAGGCCCCCTTTATCTGGACAGTGTTCCTTCTGTCCCACCCATCACACAGGAAGAGGATGAGGAGGAGGAGGAGGAGGAGGAGGAGGGAGGATTGTGTGAGCATGGAGGTGGAGCCTGGCACTCAGCATCAGCAGCAGCAGTCTTTTAGGGATGATGTACAGTCCCAACAAGCCAGTGGACTTGTACGTGGCTGGGAGGAGGTGGCTGGCGATCATGTCATCCTCAGTGACCCAGAAGACTCCGGACCGAATGCCTCAGCTAACCTACGCTGCATGGCCTCCCTGATCCTGCAAAGCCTGCGGAAGGATCCTCGTGTTCTTCGGATCAAGGAGAGGGACCATTACTGGCTGGCCACTCTCCTTGATCCGCGGTACAAGGTTAAGGTTGCGGACCTTATCTTGCCGTCGCAGAGGGAGCAGAGGATGAGACATCTCAGGGAGGCCTTGCAGAAAGGTCTGTGCAACGCGTTCCCAGAAACTGGGAGGCTACAAACTCCTGGTCCTGGGCGACGAGTTGCTGAGGCTTCGGTCAGTGGCAGAAGGAGCGGTGGGGAAGGTGGACGTCTGACCGATGCGTTCAGACAATTTTTTAGTCCGCAGCCCCAAGGTATGATCGGTTCCAGCAACCATCGCCAGCGTCTGATATACATGGTGCAGGAATACCTTGGGGCAAGGTCAGACTTGGACACCTTTCCCACCGAAAATCCTCTGGCTTACTGGGTCCTGAGGATGGATCACTGGCCAGAGCTTGCACAGTATGCAATTGAGCTACTGGCCTGTCCTGCCTCCAGCGTTCTTTCCGAACGCACATTCAGTGCTGCTGGAGGATTTGTGACTGATCATAGGGTGCGCCTGTCCACCGCCTCGGTTGATCGACTGACCTTCATCAAAATGAATCAGTCTTGGATCACCACCAGCTACCAGGCACCTGAGGCGGATATAACCGAATAATTTTTAATGTCACATCCCTTCAAGACTGCCTATGCTGATGCTGAGTGACTGTCCTCTTATGTTCACTGACTATCCTCTTCCTCCTCCTCAATGATCCATGCCACCACACCAGTGCCTAAGGCACAATTTTTCAGCCCCTGTTTAACAGGGGCGTGTACTTACAATTTTTAAAAAAAATGCTTCGCAACACGTGTGACTGCTGTGCTCCAAGTACAGTCTCTGTGAGGGCCGTGTTGCAGTGTTGTGGCACCAGCACCAGTGCCTAAGGCACAATTTTTCAGCCCCTGTTTAACAGGGGCGTGTACTTACAATTTTTTTTAAAAAATGCTTCGCAACACGTGTGACTGCTGTGCTCCAAGTACAGTCTCTGTGAGGGCCGTGTTGCAGTGTTGTGGCACCAGTGCCTAAGGCACAATTTTTCAGCCCCTGTTTAACAGGGGCGTGTACTTACAATTTTTTAAAAAAATGCTTCGCAACACGTGTGACTGCTGTGCTCCAAGTACAGTCTCTGTGAGGGCCGTGTTGCAGTGTTGTGGCACCAGTGCCTAAGGCACAATTTTTCAGCCCCTGTTTAACAGGGGCGTGTACTTACAATTTTTTAAAAAAATGCTTCGCAACACGTGTGACTGCTGTGCTCCAAGTACAGTATCTGTGAGGGCCGGGTTGCAGTGTTGTGGCACCAGCACCAGTGCCTAAGGCACAATTTTTCAGCCCCTGTTTAACAGGGGCGGGTAATTACAAATCTTGATCTAATAGTTCACAGCAGGGCCCATTCCTGCGCCCACCAAGAGTAACTATGAGGGCCTGCAGTCTTGTGGCAACACCGTCCACCACCACCGCCAAAGGCCCAATTTTTCTGCCCTGTTCATCAGGTGCTTGCAATTACAAATCTTGATCTAATAACTCACAGCAGGGCCCATTCCTGCGCCCACCAAGAGTAACTATGAGGGCCTACAGTCTTGTGGCAACACCGTCCACCACCACCGCCAAAGGCCCAATTTTTTCTGCCCTGTTCAACAGGTGCTTGCAATTACAAATCTTGATCTATTAACTCACAGCAGGGCCCATTCCTGTGCCCACCAGTCTTGTGGCTACACCAACATCTAATAGGGCAAATTTCTGCAGAGTATATACGCCAGGCCCCTACTTTCAAACATCCAACTTACAAACGACTCCTACTTGAAAATGGAAAGAGAAAACAGAAGTGAGAGGAAATCTACCCCTAGGAAGGGAAATTCTATCCTGTTAGATTTAATTTGGGAAAAAGGTATCTCCTCTCTACTGATACTTTATCACCAATCCTTGTTTCAATTAAAACCCCACTTTTTCCAAAAACATTTGTCATTGGGACGGAAAGTGAGGTGACATGTTCTGAACAGATGTGCAAAGACAGCAAATGTTACAGGGGTGATAACCCCTCCCTATGTTCTCCAAAAAGCTTAAAAAATAGATTTTTTTGGGATGGAGCTACACTTCATAATGTACCTGTTCAGATTCTACTTAAGATCAAACCTAAAGCCGCAAGTGGTTTTAAATGGCTTCTTTTTTTCCTTTACAAATGTCATTTTGTGCAAGGACAGTTCTAAACACGGGAAACACATGCCACTTCACAGGCATACTTTGGACACCCCCCAGGTACCATATTTAAAGGAAAATGTCACTTTTTTTTTTTCACTTTATGCATCATTAAAATGACTGCTCCCGAAAAAACGTTAGTTTTTAAAAGTTCTTTTTGCATTGATATATGTCCCCTGGGCAGGACCCGGGTCCCCAAACCTGTTTTATGACATTAACATGCATATTGGCCGTTGTCACCCTGTCATACAGGCTTCTGATGG
Organism: Lithobates sylvaticus; assembly: GCA_028564925.1. Classification (NCBI taxonomy): domain Eukaryota; kingdom Metazoa; phylum Chordata; class Amphibia; order Anura; family Ranidae; genus Lithobates; species Lithobates sylvaticus. Next base: position 166,723,144 of record CM053029.1, read on the forward strand.
AGACTACAAGTGGCTGAACCACCCCATATTGCGCAGGCATTGTCCACCGTTGTCACTATCAGGAAGCCAGTCCAGAGCGATGATGTGCAGCCAACAATGGAGTAAGTGTATGCAGACAGGAAGTGGCTGGAAAAGGCTGCAGTTAATTAGCAGCAATGACAGGGGGAAAAAAGATGAAGAAAAGGATCTTATTTTTAAAAAAATGAACAATGTAATACACAGTGCATTTACTCATTTACATAGAAGAGAATCTGAGCAAGGCACAGTGAAGGTCCTTGTCCTCCAGTGTTCAAGGATGGCAGAACTGCTGATATATTGTGGTGGATTGTATTACTTTGGTTGCTGCATGCAAACACAGAATGTACATAGTGATACTGTACTTTGCAAACATTACCTCCAATAATAATTTATTGAGCCCAAGCTTCCACTGTTTGTCACAGAAAAGTCCCCCATGTGATTGCCAGAATTGTCATTTTATGTATGGCCCTGAATCAGAGCCTACGAAAATGTGTGTTCCTGGTTCCAGCTCCATCCTTTGTAGTTCTTATAGAAGCAGGCAGGGTTATGTAACCAAGACACCCTGTGAAAAGCCTGCTGAATGTGGCTGCAGTGGGTTTATAAAAATTCATATTAAAGATAAACTGAGTGGACAATTGCTAATGATTTTTGATTTTTGCACAATAAATAAATTTACTTTTTTATAATTTTTTTTTTTTTGGAGACAGAGCTTTTTTTGGTGGTATTTAATCACCACTGTGTTTTTTTTTTGTTTGTTTGTTTTTTGCTATATAAATCAAAAAATACCAAAAATTTTGAAAAAAACAAACATTTTTCTTAGTTTATGTTATGAAATTTTCGAAATAAATACAATTTCTTCAAAAATTTAGGCCAAAGTGTATTCTGCTGTATTTCTATATAACCCAATTATATTACTATATATAGTTATACAGTCTACAAACTATGGTGTATATATATATACTGTATATTTAAAAAATGAATCAATCCTGACTGTCTATCTCACTTTATGAGGTTCTAAAATTCCAGGACAGTACAAATACCCCCAAAATAACCCCTTTTTGGAAAGTAGGTACCCCAAGGTATTTAGTAAGAAGTATGGTAAATTTTTTGAAGTTGTCATTTTTGTCACTTTTTTTGGAAAATGAAGGAATTAAATAATATTAAATTTGTTTTAACAACATAACCATATGACTGGTGTGGTGGTGATCAGGGACACTGACTGATGACAGTATGCAAAAAAAAAAAAAAAAAAATAATATATATATATATATATATATATATATTTATATATATATATATACACACACACCTTTTAAAAAAAAAATGTTTACATCCTGTCACCAGAGCAGTACAGTATCACTATATAGAGATAAACTGCTCTAGGTGGCAGTCCTACTGCTACATCTCCCCTGCACCTAGAGAGGGTGCTGTCTCAGCGTGCAATGGATATGCAAGAGGAAAAATTTGGATAGCCGCACTCCAATGCAATCACCTTTATTGTGTGAAAGCTATGAATAAGCACCAGCAAGGGTGTGAAACGCATTAGCTACAGCTGATTCTTTTTGACCTTTGTTTGCTGTATGAACTGTTTTTCACACAATACAGTATGATTATAGTGACACTGTACTGCTCTGGGAAGTTGATCAGGATTTTTGTTCACTATAATTGCTTATTACAATGATGGTCACTGAATAAGCAATCATTTTTACTTTGTGAGCGACATCTATTCATGTGCCATTATGTAATATTATGCTAGCCATGATTGGCCACAGCTATCACATGGTACATGTCCACTGTGATTGGCCATGTACTATGTGATCACTGTGACCAATCACAGAGATCAAAATAGTACACAATTAATGTTTGTGAATGAAAGCCATTGTAAAATGTGATCGCTGGTATTGGTCACAAAGGGCGTTCAGCTGGGAGGACGTCATATGACCTGGGATAACAGTGCTCCCCCCCCCCCCCTTATTATAGTAAATTATTATAATATGCTGCACGGTAGGTGGTTAAAAGAAGTGATAATTTTTTACTTTGTGTCACCATCTTGAAATGATCATTTGTTATTTGGAAATTCATTTTGAATTCCAAATTGGGGATCCAAGCGACTGAAAATTGTAATATTTGCTCTAAATTATATACACTACTCTTTATACACTACTACTGCTTTGTATTACTTTCATTACAATAACAATGTATCTTTAAATAATTACATATCAGTACTCTCAAAGGATCCTGGCCCTGGAGGGCCAAGTTGGACAGCCTTAATTGCAGCTTTGCTCAAATTGGCAACATTGCATTTTGAAATAATTCCATATGCCAGCGGAGTATACTGGGAAGAGTCTGTGGCCCCCGCAGAAGCTGTAAGGGCCACCCAGGAATTCAGCCCTTTACAGGCGATTTGGCCCGAAATGGAAACAGCAGCTTAGAGGACAATTATAATTTGGTTACAGTTACAGAATTATCTCTGGAAATTCTCCCGGGATGAAGAAGGAGTCTGCCTTTCCACTTAGCTGGAAAAATCAAGTTTCATTATTGCTTCCAGACCGGGGTCAGACTTACATTTCTTTATAAATGCCTTGTGATAATTTTATTGCAAAGTGAGTAAACACAGCGAGTGTTCGGGGGAGACGGGCTGGAGTTCATTTTTTTTCCTTCTCTACAAAAAAACTGACACTAAAGTTGGAACATGCGGGACTCTACAGATGTGTAAAGTCACAACTCCTACATATTGTAATATTCCAACTAGGGGTGAGCCGAGTGAGCTGGGTGAGATAGACTTCCATGCAAAATGACTGTTGGTGAGATTTCAACGAATTAGAAAACCTCAATTTCAGTCATTGAGTTGCTTAAAAAAATATATTCCTTTTTGTCTATATTTAAAAAAATTTTTTTTTGGGGGGGGGGGGGGGCATTTGAGGTACTTCAGTTTATTTTATTTTATTCTTTGCAGTGTGCTAATGCTTGTGCATTAACACGTGGTATGTCACGCATTAATGTACATTGTATTATGGCAACTCATTGAAATGAATAAGCTGCCAATGCACTCTGACTCTTTTTTGTAGCACAATGCACTACTGTACGTTGTGGTGCGCTACAACACATGTGTGTTGCCATAGTGATTTGGAGTGCCATTTAGCATGAAAGGCACCACAAACCAATAAAACGTATGTTAGGTGAGTTGCCACGTTTGTTACAATGACATGTTAGTGTAAATGGGCCCTGAGTGCTTTTTGTATTTGTGTTTTTTTTTTCCATTTTTGTGCATTTTGAATTTAATTGGGTGATGTTGCTGTAAAAGTTTTATCTTTTTTTCATTAAAGTATAAAATATTAAAGTATAATATGATGAAAGTAATTAGGGGCTATTTTTGACACCAGAATCCATTCAAAGCCCATTGCAACCTTACAAACCACTAGAACAACGAAAGGCTCCTGTATGATGATCTAATCATCAAGTCCCAAATCCAGTTACTAGACATGTGAAATTCGTTTCGTTTTTTTTTTCGTTTTTTTTTTTCGTTATTTTCGTTCATTCGTTTTCGTACGAATGAACGAACGATTCGCTAAAAATTTTAACGAATAACGAATCGGTCGAATCTAACGAATCCGAAAACAACGAAAATCCGAAAACAAAGAATTAGAAACAACGAATGTACGAATAGAAGAAAATCCAAAAAACGAAAACGGGAACAACGAAAATCAAAATTAACGAAAAAATTTGTACATTCGTAACTTTTTTTTTTTTGTTGAATTGGTAATTTTCCGTGTCCCTTACAATGGTGCTGCTTAACCACTTCCCGACCGCCCCATGTATATATACGTCAACAGAATGGCACGTACAGGCAGAATCACGTACCTGTACGTGACATTCTTCCGGCGGTTGGGGGGTCCGATCGGACCCCCCTCCGCCGGCGGGGACGGTCGGGATCGTGTCAGGAGCGATCCGGGACGAGGGGACGGCCAGTGGTTTCTGGCCACCCCCTCGCGATCGCTCCTGGCCAATGAAAAGCTTCCCCTTCCTGTCTATTGTATAGTCAGGAAGGCGGAAGTGATGTCACGCTCGGTGCGCCGGTCTATGTGACCGGAGACGCCGAGCGGTGAACATGTAAAGGTTAGTGCACAACAGTACACTGACACCAGTACAGTTAGGCACATATTCCACCCCCCTGTCACCCCCTGATCACCCCCCAGATCACCCCCTCCCCCCCCAGTCACAGTGTCACTAATTGCAGTGATCATTTATTTACTGATCACTGCATTTAGTGTCAGTGTGACTGTAATAACTGTCAGGGCAGTTAGTTTTAGGTCCAAGGTAGCCCCCTACCCCCCCCTAATAAAGGTTTAACCCCCTGATTGCCCCTAGTTAACCCCTTCACCCCCTTTTGCCAGTGTCACTAAGCGATCGGTTTTCTGATCGCTGCATTAGTGTCGCTAGGTAACCATTTTTTTTTTTTTTTAACCGCCATGTTTATATAGGTTCATAAATAGGTTTATAGGTCAGGTACCCCCATATTACAACCTAAATAAAGGTTTTAACCCCCTGATTGCCCCTAGAGTTAACCCTTTCACCAGTGATCACTGTATAAATGTCACTGGTGACGCTGGTTAGCCAGTTAGTTATTTCGTTATTTAGGTTCCCCGTCAGGTTTTTATATAGCGTCAGGTACCCCCATATATTACCTAATAAAGGTTTTAACCCCCTGATTGCCCCTAGTTAACCCTTTCACCCCCTTTTGCCAGTGTCACTAAGCGATCGTTTTTCTGATCGCTGCATTAGTGTCGCTAGGTAACCAGTTTTTTTTTTTTTTTACCGCCATGTTTATATAGGTTCATAAATAGGTTTATAGGTCAGGTACCCCCATATTACAACCTAAATAAAGGTTTTAACCCCCTGATTGCCCCTAGAGTTAACCCTTTCACCAGTGATCACTGTATAAATGTCACTGGTGACGCTGGTCAGCCAGTTAGTTATTTAGGTTCCCCGTCAGGTTTTTATATAGCGTCAGGTACCCCCATATATTACCTAATAAAGGTTTTAACCCCCTGATTGCCCCTAGTTAACCCTTTCACCCCCTTTTGCCAGTGTCACTAAGCGATCGTTTTTCTGATCGCTGCATTAGTGTCGCTAGGTAACCAGTTTTTTTTTTTGTATTACTGTTACGGGTGACGCTGGTTAGTTAGCTTGTTTTTTATACTGTCAGGGCACCCGCCATTTATTACCCAATAACGGTTTAACCCCTGATCGCCCGGCGGGTGATATCAATTAGGTTTTAGGGTCTAATAAGGTCTGCGTCGCCCCAGGTTAGTGCCAGTACCACAAACACCCACGCGCAAAGCATACACCTCCCTTAGTGGCACAGTATCTGAACAGATCAATATCTGATCTGATCAGATCTATACTAGCGTCCCAGCAGTTTAGGGTTCCAAAAAAAACGCATTGTTAGCGGGATCAGCCCAGATACCTGCTAGCACCTGCGTTTTCCCCCTCCGCCCAGCCCAGCCCACCCAAGTGCAGTATCGATCGATCACTGTCACTTACAAAACACTAAGCACACATAACTGCAGAGTTCGCAGAGTCAGGCCTGATCCCTGCGATCGCTAACATTTTTTTTGTGGTAGCGTTTTGATTCAGTCGCTTCAGTCAGGAGCTTTTTTACCTGTGAATCTCAAAAAAATAAAAAAAAATAAAATAGTTGTCGTTTTATTGTTCTCTCTCTCTCTCTCTATTGTTGCTCTTTTTTTACTCCATTCTATTCTGCAATGTTTTATTATGTTTTATCATGCTTGCTTTTCAGGTATGTAATTTTGTTTACTGTGTTTTAGTGTTAAGCATTTTTTTGTTTTCAGGTGCGCCATTCAGTTGCAACGCGGATTTATTTATCTTGACAGCAACAGCGTTTGCTCCCACGATACATAAAGCCGCGACTCCAACGCTGTAGGAGGTGATTTCACCACCACAGTTAAAAAAAAGAGCATATGTGCCGAAGCATGGGGGCAGCAGGGGGGGCGGAGGAGCGATTGGCTCCTAATGCCACGTACATACGGTCGAAATTCCGACCGTGTGTACACGGCATAACTTTTGCGGGAGGATGCCCCCATGCATCGGCATATATAAATGGTGCATGTATGCCCATCATTAGAAGTGGGTGGATGAAGGGAGGTATTCTAATGGTGGGCACACCCACCAATCAATCTCTTTTTTTCGTTCAGCCAAGAGGCTGCATGAAAAAAAAAAGATTACAATATATGTCCAGTATGTTGCTGGACTTTGAATGGTTATACCAGAATGATGCCTGCAGGTTTAGGTATCATCTTGGTATCATTCTTTTCAGCCAGTGATCGGCTTTCATGTAAAAGCAATTCTAGCGGGTAATTAGCCTCTAGACTGCTTTTACAAGCAGTGGGAGGGAATGTCCCCCCTCCCGGATATAAACCGCGCCATTGGGAAATTGGGAAAGCATTTTATCACACCAATCTTGGTGTGGTCAGATGCTTTGAGGGCAGAGGAAAGATCTAGGGTCTAATAGACCCCAATTTTTTCAAAAAAAAGAGTACCTGTCACTGCCTATTGCTATCATAGGGGATATTTACATTCCCTGAGATAACAATAAAAATCATAACAAAGAAAAAAAATGGAAGGAACAGTTTAAAAATAAAATAAAAAAGCTAAATAAATAAAAAAAAAAAACCAAAAAAAAAAAAAAAAAAAAGCACCCCTGCCCCCCCTTCTCTTGCGCAAAGGCGTACACAAGCGTTGGTCTGGCGTCATATGTAAACAGCAATTGCACCATGCATGTGAGGTATCACCGCGAAGGTCAGATCGAGGGCAGTAATTTTAGCAGTAGACCTCCTCCGTGAATCTAATGTGGTATCGTGTAAAGGCTTTTAAAGGCTTTTAAAAATGTATGTAGTTTGTCGCCACTGCGTGTTTGTGCGCAATTTTAAAGCATGTCGTGTTTGGTATCCATGTACTCGGCCTAAGATCATATTTTTTATTTCATCAAAAATTTGAGCAATATAGTGTGTTTTAGTGCATTAAAATAAAAAAAAAGTGTATTTTTTCCACAAAAATGCGTTTGAAAAATCGCTGCGCAAATACTGTGTGGAAAAAAAAAATGCAACACCCACCATTTTAATCTGTAGGGCCTTTGCTTTAACATTATATATAGTGTTTGGGGGTTCAACGTAATTTTCTTGCAAAAAAAAAATATGTTTTCATGTAAACAAAAAGTGTCAGAAAGGGCTTTATCTTCAAGTGGTTAGAAGAGTGGGTGACGTGTGACATAGGCTTCTAAATGTTGTGCATAAAATGCCAGGACAGTTCAAACCCCCCCCAAATGACCCCATTTTGGAAAGTAGACACCCCAAGCTATTTGATGAGAGCAATGTTGAGCCCATTAAATATTTTTTTTTTTTGTCCCAAGAGATTGAATAATGAAAAAAAAATATATATATATTTTTTTTTACAAAAAGTTGTCACTAAATGATATATTGCTCAAACATGTCATGGGCATATGTGGAAATACACCCCAAAATACATTCTGTTGCTTCTCCTGAGTACGGGGATACCACATGTGTGGGACTTTTTGGGAGCCTAGCTGCGTACGGAACCCCAAAAACCAATCACCGCCTTCAGGCTTTCTAAGGGTGTAATTTTTTTATTTCACTTCTCACTGCCAATCACAGTTTCGGAGGCCATGGAATGCCCAGATGGCATAAAACCCCCCAAAATGACCCCATTTTGGAAAGTAGACACCCCAAGCTATTTGCTGAGAGGTATTGTGAGTATTTTGCAGATCTCGCTTTTTGTCACAAAGTTTTGAAAATTGAAAAAAAGAAAAAAAAATTTTTTTTTCTTTACTTTCTTCATTTTCAAAAACAAATGAGAGCTGTAAAATACTCACCATGCCTCTCAACAAATAGCTTGGGGTGTCTACTTTCCAAAATGGGGTCATTTGGGGGGGTTTTGTACTTCCCTGCCATTTTAGCACCTCAAGAAATGAAATAGGCAGTCATAAATTAAAAGCGGTGTAAATTCCAGAAAATGTACTCTAGTTTGTAGACGCTATAACTTTTGCGCAAACCAATAAATATACGCTTATTGGCATTTTTTTTACTAAAGACATGTGGCTGAATACATTTTGGCCCAAATGTTTGACTAAAATTGAGTTTATTAGATTTTTTTTATAACAAAAAGTAGAAAATCTCTTTTTTTTTTCAAAATTTTCGCTCTTTTTCCGTTTATATCGCAAAAAAATAAAAATCACAGAGGCAATCAAATACCATCAAAAGAAAGCTCTATTTGTGGGAAGAAAAGGACGCAAATTTCGTTTGGTTACAAAATTGCATGACCGCGCAATTACCAGTTAAAGTAGTGCAGTGCGAAATTGAAAAAAGACCTCTGGTCCTTTGGCTGCCAAATGGTCCGGGCTGAAGTGGTTAACGTGCCTCGAATGGATTTAACGAAAAAATACGTAAATTCTTAACTTTTTTTTTTGTTTTTTTCGATTCGTAATTTTCCGTGTCTCTTACAATGGCGTTGCTTAACGTGCTTCGAATGGATTGAACGAAAAAATTAGTACATTCGTAACTTTTTTTTTCGATTCGTAATTTTCCATGTCTCTTAAAATGTAATAATAGCATACACATTACATAACATTATGAATTATGCTCCGATTACGAATCTACGAATCTACGAATGTTACGAATGTACGAATAAATACGAATGCGTCCGAATTTCGAATAAACGAATAAACGAAAATTCAACTAACGGAAATATGAATCAACGAAAAAATAACTCTTACGAATTTACATATCGTTACGATTACGAACACCGACGACTTACGAATTTACGAATCGTTACGAATACGAACACCGACGATTTACGAATTTACGAATCGTTACGAATCAACGGAAACAAAAAAAACAAAACAAAAATAAAACATTTTTTTTGTTGTGCACATGTCTACCAGTTACTATGTGATGAACGAGCCTAAGGAAATAAACAAAAATCGTTTACCTTCACCGTTTCTGACTGAATAAAATCCACCTTTGTTTGTGTCTCACATACTCCCCTTCTCAGACACTGCAGCTATCAGTGGGAGGGTTTCAGTAACAAAGGTAGTGCTATCAATCCAGAAAGCAGTAAAGCAGTAGGCGGGGCTAGGTGTGCCAAGGTTCTGGTTGACAAGCTACAGGCTTATGAACCAGCCATGACACTGATAGCCACACCCCCTCCAACATTGTCTCATCCCACTGTAGCACAAGCAGACACCGCCTACATGGGAGTGAGAACTCTGCTCTGAATTAACCACTTGGCTAATGGGCACTTAAACCCCCCTCCTGCCCAGACCAATTTACAGCTTTTGGTGCTCTCACACTTTGAATGGCAATTACTCAGTCATGTAACACTGTACCCAAATTAAATGTTTGTCCTTTTTTTTCATACAAATAGAGCTTTCTTTTGGTGGTATTTCATCACCTCTGGGTTTTTTATTTTTTGCTCTATAAATGAAAAAAGACAGAAAATGTAAAAAAAAAAAAAGATTTTTTCTTAGTTTCTGTGATAAAAATTTGCAAATTATAAATTTTTCTTCACAAATTTTGGCCACAATTTATAATGCTACATATCTTTGGTAAAAAATAACCCAAATTAGTGGATATTATTTGGTCTTTGTGAAAGTTAGATAGCCTACAAGCTATGGTGCCAATCATAAAAAAATGAATACACCTGATGTACTGGTGGCCTATCTCATTTCTTGTGACCCGAACAAGCCATGAAAGTACAAATACCCCCCAAATTACCTATTTTTTAAAGTAGACATTCCAAGGTATTTAGTAAGATGCATGGTGAGGTTTTTGATGTTGTCATTTTTTCCCACAATTCTTTGCAAAATTAAGATTTTTTTTCCAAAAAATTGTCACTGTAATAGGTTATTTCTCTCACATGGCATATGTATATCACAAATGACGCCCCAAAATACATTCTGTTACTCTTCCTGATTATTACGATACCACATGTGTGAGACTTTTTTACAGCCTGGCTACATACAGAGGCCCAACATAAAGGGAGCACCGTCACGTGTTCTAGGAGCATAAATTACACATCTAACTTGTTGACTACCTATTACACTTTTGAAGGCCCTGGAGCACCAGGACAATGACACATGACACTGATGTGGCACTGATGACAGATGGCACTGATACGTGGCACTGATGACACGTGACACTGATGTGGCACTGATGACAGATGGCACTAATACGTGGCACTGATGGCATGTGACACTGATGTGGCACTGATGACAGATGGCACAAATATGTGGCACTGATGGCGCATGACACTGATATGTCACTGATGACAGATGGCACTAATACGTGGCACTGTTGACACGTGACACTGATGTGGCACTGATGACAGATGGCACTAATATGTGGCACTGATGACACGTGACACTGATGACAGATGGCACTAATATGTGGCACTGATGACAGATAGCACTAATACGTGGCACTGATGACAGATAGCACTAATACGTGGCACTGATGACACGTGACACTGATGTGACACTGATGACAGATGGCACTGATACGTGGCACTGATGACTCGTGACACTGATGACACGTGACACTGATAACAGATGGCACATGACACTGACAGGTGGCACTGATGACAGATGGCACTGACAGGTGGCACTGGGGACAGATTGCACTGACAGGTGGCACTGAGGACAGATGGCACTGACAGATGGCACTGACAGGTGGCTCTGGGGACAGGTGGCACTGGGGACAGATGGCACTGATAGGTGGCACTGGGGACAGATGGCACTGATAGGTTTCACTGGGGACAGATGGCACTGACAGGTGGCACTGGGAACAGATGGCACTGATAGGTACTGTGGGCATGTGTGGTTTTTTTGTGTGTGGCACTGTGTTAGTGTTCAAACACTCACACTGCAGCACAGGTCGCTCTCCCTCCTCACACGAGGTCTCTGTGTGAGGAGGGAGAGCCGGCAATGAGAGATGATCTCATATGTTTACATTTGAGATCATCTCTCATTGGACACGCCGATCGAGTGCTAAATGGCTGCTGTGATTGGCCATTTAGTACAATCTGTGATTGGCTGTGTCCAAGGGACAAGGCCAACACAGATTTTCCCTGATATGCGCCCGCGGCGGCGCGCAGGGAACTAGTAAACAGGAGGACATCCAGGGACGCCCTCCCGGCAATTCAGCGCCGCGCTGTAGCCGTCTTTTGGCTATAGCACGGGCGCATAGTGGTTAAGGAGCAGTGCAGCATTGTTGTCACACAGCATCACATCACAGAAAGGTACACTATACTACCAAAAGTATTGGGACACCTGCCTTTACACGCACATGAACTTTGATGGCATCCCAGTCTTAGTCTGTAGGGTTCAATATTGACTTGGCCCACCCTTTGCAGCTATAACAGCTTCAACTCTTCTAGGAAGGCTGTCCACAATGTTTAGGAGTGTGTCTAAGGGGAATGTTTGACCATTCTTTCAGAAGCGCATTTGTGAGGTCAGGCACTGATGTAGGACGACAAGGCCTGGCTCACAGTCTCCGCTCTAATTCATCCCAAATATGTTCTATTGGGTTGAGGTCAGGATTCTGTGCAGGCCAGTCAAGTTCCTCCGTCCCAAACTCGCTCATCCATGCCTTTTTGTGCCTTGTTTGTCCAATGGTTCGCAGTCATGTTGGAACAGGAAGGGGCCACCCCCAAACTGTTCCCACAAAGTTGGGAGCATGAAATTGTCCAAATTGTCTTGGTATGCTGATGCCTTAAGATTTCCCTTCACTGAAAAACCTGGACAGCAGGGTAGCTTCATGAAAACATCACAGAGCCCTGCCTTAGCACTCCTCTCTGGCTGGAACCCTCATACCTGATGCAAGCAGTGAGCTGGCTCTCGGGAGGAGCAGCTTCTAATGCACCTTGCGAAAAGCTCACAGTGTGTGGTGAAATCAGAGTAAGCTATTTCAGTGTAGGAGAGAAGCCTGTATAAATGTGCAAGACTGGAGTTCAGATTTTATTTGTCAGTATAGCACATATGGAGTGACATATAGCGGAACTCCACTTTAACAGTAGCACACATGGAGTGACACAGCATGTAGCTTTCCCTTCTACTTCCTCTGTGGTCCCAGCACCACCACTTCAGGCAATGCCAGCCCACCTGGCTGCAACTGCCTCTTTCACCAGCCCTCCTGGATGACTCTTAGGAGATCTCTCAGGGAAGGATTGAAGACTTAAGCACACTGCTGGCTACATATGGCAGTCTCTCCCCTTTTTAGTCCCCAACAGTGTTGACCTACTCATTCTGTCCTCTCTTCCTCCCCTGACTGCCCTGCTGGCATGGCCCATATCTATTTATGGAGTTATCTCAGTCCCCTGTCAGCCCACTACTGAGGATTGGCCGTGGCTCTATAAATATTCAAGGCAGCGCCTCCTAACCCCCGCACTCTAGTTCTAGAAGATTCTCCAACCTTCCAGACCAGGGGGAGGCATCAGAGAGCTGCCAGAATGAGTCACCCAACCCTGAACCCTGACTCAATTAAGACTCGCCATCTTACAATGTGAGTCAGAGTATGGTTTACCTATCCTTCACACTATATCTAGCACACACTAGAGGGTGCAACACACATTTTTAACAGTGAATGTGTTTTTTATTCAGGAAAGCACATTCATTCCATAATCAAATGTTAAAACAAAATGTTCAAATGATATTCATCAGGTGATCGAGCATAGTGAGACTTTTCAGATGAATGTTTGCATGAATTTTCATATAGACGTTTGAAAATCTTCTAGTGTTTCACCAGCTTAAAAGTTTAGATCAACTTTATTCTGAGTTATCTTTAATTTACTGCTGCCAGATTCCAGAGAGAACTTGACATATAGGCTGGTGGATCACCTCTTGCAGTCTCCTGTATCACTTTTTAGATTTAAACTTGATGTACCACTATTCAGACTTCAGACGTGTTAGGGGCATTGTGGAAATTCTTAGCACTGAAATACCAGGATCCCTGTATGTAAGCAAGGACACAGAAGTGGGTGTGTCTGAGAATTCCTCCCCTGCATTAAAATCGGATGTTCCTAGTTAATCGGATTATAGTAAGGACAGTCAAATTTCTGGATAGAAAACTGAATTACTAAACAGGTAGGTTAAGTTCCTCTGTTAATTTAGACTGGGGCGTACCTTGCACCAAATATACATTGCACAGTGATAGGTTTGATACTTTCACAACAAATGCGGTATTAACTAGAATCCTCTTTTATGGGAAAAGCAACAGCGAAAGAATATGCTGGACTTGGACTGGAGTATCCACCATTTTGTTCAGCCCTCTTTGCGTGTTGCTAGTAAGGGTTAATAAATAGTCCCCACGTGTTTGCTCAGAGTTAATAGTTCTGTCCCCCGCACTGCCAAACAAATTCCACCTTTTAGGAGCTATTATGCAGCATTAGACGCATTTGAATACTCTAATCAATTCTCCTCAATAAATACATTTGGAGAACGCTCACTCCCCGACCTTCCACACAAGCCACAGAAAATTTATTGAATCCATAATCTCGTAACAATGAATTCTAATGTCTTTTGTTTCAGTGAGCACTCTTTGCCGCCGGGGGGGGGGGGTGGGGGGAGGGGGGAGAGTGCTGGTTTTGTGCCGAGGTAGGCAGAGCAGGCTTCACACCGTGTTGTTGCTCAAAAATAAACAACTGCAAACAAAGGTCGCTCTTTTTTTTATTTTTTTTAAACAATACCCCCTATCTATAAAGTCTGCAAATTAAATGGATTCTCATTAACCGGTTAGGTGGTTGTTTTCTTTCTTACCAGGTAAAGAAAAACTCCTCTTTTTAGGATTTGCTGTGATCCTTGTGTTAAAGCGGTTCTGCACTCTGTAAAAAAAAATTTTTTTTTAAGGACGTAATATAAAGTATGCTTACCTTTATTAGGGGACTCACCTGTTCCATCTTCCATCTCGATCGCCGCCGGTTTTCGTCCGCTGAAGTTCCTCGTCTTCTTCTTTAGTGCTGGGGGCCATCTTGCCTGTGGGCATGTGAAACCCCACAGGCACTGTTGATGGCCCAGCATGCACCGCCGTTACTCGCGCGTGCGCAGTAACGGCACATCTGCCGACATCTCACGAGATTTCGGCAGATGCGGCCGAAATCTCGGGAGATTTCGGAAGATGTGGCCGAAATCTCGCGAGATTTCGGAAGATGCCCGCACTGACTCCTGGATCAATGACACCAGATCCCAGGAGACAGTGCGGCGTGACGACGATCGACGCAAGACCCCGCCCGCCGCCGCAGAGGGAGAAGACCGGAAGTCTTCAATTACAAGGTAAGTAAAAAAAAAAAAAAAAAAAAAAAACATTTCATTTAGTACTCTTTGCCTGATTTGGAAGGCAAAGAGATTTACTAAATGAAATGAGTGCAGAACCACTTTAAAGGGAGAACCACCACTGCTGAACACTACAGTTGGCAACTTTTCTAATTTTGCTGCAGTACTATGGAGTCAGAAGCATTGATCGTACTCAGGACTAGGGATGAGCTTAGAGTTCGAGTCAAACTCATGTGCGACTCGAACATTGCCTGTTCGCCTGTTTAGTGAACAGCGAACAATTTGGGGTGTTCCCGGCAAATTCAAAAAGCCGCGAGCACCCTGTAAAAGTCTATGGGAGAAATCTAAAGTGCTAATTTTAAAAGCCTATATGCAAGTTATTGTCATAAAAAGTGTTTGGGGACCTGGGTCTTGCCCCAGGGGACATGTATCAATGCAAAAAAAAACTTTTAAAAACGGCCGTTTTTTCAGGAGCAGTCATTTTAATAATGCTTAAAGTGAAAAAATAAAAGTGTAACATTCCTTTAAATTTCGTACCTGGGGGGTGTGTATAGTATGCCTGTAAAAGGGCGCATGTTTCCCGTGCTTAGAACTGTCCCTGCACAAAGTGTCAGCTATAATGAATTGCCGGCTTCCGTAATACAGAGAACAGTCATTCATTGAAAGTCATTGATAAAAAAAAAAAAAAAGCGTAGGGGTTCCCCCAAATTCAGTTACCAGGCCCTTCAGGTCTGCTATGGATATTAGGGGAACCCTGCGTCAAATTAAAAAAAAAAAATGACGTGGGGTACCCCCTAAATATCCATCCCAGACCCTTCAGGTCTGGGATGGATTTTAAGGGGAACCCCACACCAAAAAAAAAAATGGCGTGGGGTCCCCCTCAAAATCCATACCAGACCCTTATCCGAGCACGCAACCTGACAGGCCACAGGAAAAGAGGGGGACGAGAGCGGCCCCCCTCCCTCCTGAACCATACCAGGCCACATGCCCTCAACATTGGGAGGATGCTTTGGGGGTCTGAGACCCCTCAAAGCACCATGTCCCCATGTTGATGGGGACAAGGGCCTCTTCCCCACAACCCTGGCCATTGGTTGTGGGGGCCTGCGGGAAGGGGGCTTATCGGAATCTTTAAGCCCCCTTTAACAAGGGGACCCCCAGATCCCGGCCTCCCCCCCTGTGTGAAATGGTAAGGGGGTACAAAAGTACCCCTACCAATTCACCAAAAAAGTGACAAAAATTTTAAAAATGACAGGAGACGGTCTTTGACAATTCCTTTATTAAATTCTTCTTTCATCTTCTTTCTTCTGGTCTTCTTCTTCCATCTTCTTCATCCTTCGGTTTCTTCATCTTTTTCTTCCATCTTCTTCTTCCATCTTCTTCTTCCTCCGATCCGCTTCTTGCTCTGGTCTTCTCGTCCGGCATCTTCTTCCACGGCGTCAGCGTATTTTCTTATGTGTCGGGCCGCTCCGCTCAATGGGAGGCTCCCGCTGTGTGAGGCTTCGCTCCAGCTGACAGTTCTTTTATAACGGAGGGCGGGGCCACCTGGTGACCCGCCCCCCTCTGACGCACGGGGACGTCATAGGGACTTCCCTATTTCTTTCCCCATGACGTCAGAGGGGGGCGGTCGATGGAAGAAGAAGATGAAAGAAGAAGATGAAGAAACCGAAGGATGAAGAAAAGAAGAAGACCAGAAGAAAGAAGATGAAAGAAGATTTTAATAAAGGAATTGTCAAAGACCGTCTCCTGTCATTTTTGTCACTTTTTTGGTACTTTTGTACCCCTTTACCATTTCACACAGGGGGGAGGCTGGGATCTGGGGGTCCCCTTGTTAAAGGGGGCTTCCAGATTCCGATAAGCCCCCTGCCCGCAGACCCCCACAACCAATGGCCAGTGTTGTGGGGAAGAGACCCTTGTCCCCATCAACATGGGGACATGGTGCTTTGAGGGGTCACAGACCCCCAAAGCATCCTCCCAATGTTGAGGGCAAGTGGCCTGGTACGGTTCAGGAGGGAGGGGGGGCCACTCTCGTCCCCCCTCTTTTCCTGCAGCCTGCCAGGTTGCGTGCTCGGATAAGGATCTGGTATGGATTTTGAAGGGGACCCCACGCCATTTTTTTTTTAGGTGTGGGGTTCCCCTTAAAATACATCCCAGACCTGAAGGGTCTGGTATGGATATTTAGGGGGGACCCCACATAATTTTTTTTTTAATTTGAGGCAGGGTTCCCCTTAATATCCATAGCAGACCTAGGCACAGGTGGTGTAGTGGTTAGCACTCTCACCTAGCAATAAGAAGGGTCGCTGGTTCGAATCCCAACCACGACACTTCCTGCCTGGAGTTTGCATGTTCTCCCTGTGCCTGCGTGGGTTTCCTCCGGGTACTCCGGTTTCCTCCCACAATCCAAGACATGCAGGTAGGTTAATTGGCTTCTGTCCAAAAAAAAATAATTGGCCCTAGTATATGAATGGGGACCCTAGATTGTGGGCTCCTTGAGGGTAGGGACTGATGTGAGTGTGCAATGTACAGGGATGGGGACAATTGTAGACACTCGCTCAGGTTGAACTGGATGGACTGATGTCTTTATTCAACCTTACTAACTATGAAACTATGAAACTATGACCTGAAGCGCCTGGTAATTGAATTTGGGGGAACCCCCACGCTTTTTTTTTTTTTTTTATCAATGACTTTCAATGAATGACTGTTCTCTGTATTACGGGAGTCGGCAATTCATTATAGCCGCAAGTGATTTTAAATAGCTTTTTTTCCTGCAAAAATGACACTTTGTGCAGGGACAGTTCTAAGCACGGGAAACATGCGCCCCTTTACATGCATACTATACACACCCCCCAGGTACGAAATTTAAAGGAATTTTACACTTTTATTTTTTCACTTTAAGCATTATTAAAATCACTTCTCCTGAAAAAACGGTTGTTTTTAAAACTTTTTTTTGCATTGATACATGTCCCCTGGGGCAGGACCCAGTTCCCCAAACACTTTTTATGACAATAACTTGCATATTAGCCTTTACAATTAGCACTTTAGATTTTGAACGTTCGAGTCCCATAGACTTTAATAGGGTTCTAAAGTTTACACGAGCTTTAGGTCTGTTCGCAGGTTCTGGTGCGAACCGAACAGGGGGGTGTTCGGCTCATCCCTACTCAGGGCTCAACAACTTCTTTCTGACCCCAGGGAACCTGAGCCTTCCCTGGTCAACCCTAGAGGGTCAATCCCTTGATGGCCTAGAAATGACACACCTTTCTTAAGTTCAGCTTTTAGAGTGAAAGTTTTGGATCCGCCTTCCCAGATCAATACCTTGAACATATGGACTGGCCTTCAAGTGAGTATGAGTATGTGAACCAGCACCCATAAGCTGTTAATATCTGACACTGGTGAGTGCCAGAA
Source organism: Lithobates sylvaticus (assembly GCA_028564925.1). Lineage (NCBI taxonomy): Eukaryota > Metazoa > Chordata > Amphibia > Anura > Ranidae > Lithobates > Lithobates sylvaticus. The sequence goes on from CM053029.1 coordinate 166,740,920, forward strand.
GCCAACTCCACAAGTTTCATTTCCATCCCTTCCCCAAGGAGACATGTCATCATTCTTTGGCCAGGAGGACATTTGGTTATCAATCTTTCTTCAGCTCCCTCAATAAGGAAATATCACAACTGGTTGCTCTTGCTACCAACGAATACCTCGCTGTGATGAGGATTTCCAACAGGGGGTTGCACACCTTTTGTTAAACAATTAACAGTTCTTTCACAGTGGAAGCTGGTGTCCACATGGTTTCTTATTAGTTCCCAATAACTCATCTGATGGCTATGCTCTCTATCTCAAAGTAGGGTTCCTCCTTACTTGCTCCATCTACCACCTGTTTCACACCTGGCTCCACCTATCATTCCCTATATATCCGCAAACTGGGCAATCTGAGTACCAAAGCACTCCTATTACAAGAACCATCTCTAAAAGGGCCCTACATGTGTTCTGCTTCATTCAAAATCACCTTATTGGAAGATTCTGATTGAAGGTTCCTTGTATAGTCTGGCATAAAATCCCACAATACATTGCTGCAGTGACTGTCAAGGGTACTTGTTCAGTGGCAGTGAGGTGAAAGGCCTTCTGGAAAATGTGTCAAACAAAGTGAGCCCACATAGTTTACAGACAGCATAAGCTATTTGTGAAATTCAAGAGCTCAAAGAAGACTTTTTATCTGCTATATAGTACTGCTGGGACTTTGAAAAGGGGGTATACCCCGAAATCTTGTCCTGAAAAATTGCATGTTAGTGCAAATAAACAATGTATCACAGATAGTACTCAATTGTTTCCATCTGCTAGATACAAATCTCTTTCCATATTATCACATATCTAGTTGATTTAAAAAGAAAAGAAGATAGCTTAAGAAAATTATAGTTAAAGAGAATGATAGTTGAAGAGAATGATAGTTGAAGAATGATAGTTGAAGAATGATAGTAGAAAAATGTTTACGTGCCTGTAAAATCCTTTTATTTTTCTGTGTGGCCAGGTGTTCATGAATCTTGACATCAATAGAACTATTTCAGTTTAGATACACACTAATTGCCTGCATCTAGCGGAGCACCAAAGAGGTAGATAGTCTTTTATAGTACTTCTAATGTCGGTAAGAACTTAGTTTATGAAAGGCTTCCTGCCAGACACTGGAGGCCACACTAGCATTGTCAGCACAGCACCGCCATGCCAATGAGCAAATGAGGGAGGAGAGAATAGAAAGGCAAGAATAAATATGAGGAACGGGAGAGAGGAAATCGGGGATGAGCGGAAAGATTTTGCCAAAACTGAAAATATACTTATTTCACCCTTGGTGTTAAATTAGCCTTACATGTTGCTATGTGAACTGCTTCAGTGAAATTTGCCAAAGCAACCAAATAAATGGTTTGGTATTTTAAACAAAGCCACATAAATATATCAGTGCTTATCTATGGCTTTGTTTATAAACAAAAACATATCAGATACAGCTACCAGTGTATTTATTTATAGGTACTTGATGTGCATCTAGAAAGAAATACTTTTTAACCACTTCAATACAGGGCACTTTCACCCCGTTCCTGCCCAGGCTATTTTTGCCGCACTTTGAATGACAATTGCGCGGTCATGCAACACTGTACCCCAATTCATATTTTATCATTTTCTTCACACAAATAGAGATTTTTAATAAAAAAAAAATAAAATTTTGCTCCTTTACTGATATGCACTGATGAGGCAGCACTGATTGGCATTGATAAGCAGCACTGATGGGCACTGATAAGGGGGAACTTATGGGCACTGAGGAGACGACACTCATGGACACTGATTAGGTGGCACTGATGAGGAGTCACTAATATGCCGCACTGATGGGCACTGATAGGTGGCACTGATATGCGGCAATGATAAGCACTGATAGACAGCACTGATGAGCACTAATAGGTGGCACTGGTGGGCGCTGATAGGTGGCACGGATAGGCAGCACTGATGGGCACTGATGGACATTGATGGGCAGCACTGACTGGCATCAGTAATGGGCAGCACTGACTGGCATCAGTAATGGGCATTGATTTGTGTCACTGATGGGCACTGATTGGAGTCACTGATGGGCACTGCTGGGGCTTTACTGTAATCAGGACACTGATGATCAGTGCCCTGATTACCTGCCCTGGTCTCCCCTGTAAGGAAAGGCTGCTGATCGGCTCTCCTCGCCACACGCTCTGTCAGTGCGAGGCATGGAGAGCCGGTTATCGGCACTTCCGCATTTACATGCGACCGGCAGTGATTGGACACAGCCGATCACATGATTAAAGAGCCGTGTCATCGGCTCCTTACAGAGATCGGGGTCGAGATGTGTCCTAGGAACACGGTGTGGCCGCGATCGCTGCACTGCACGCCCCCCAAAGGTCAGAGAGCGACTGTTCTGGGGCGCTGTCATATGACGTCCTCCCAGAACGAGAGCCGCACTGCTCCTCCATCATTTGATGGTTGACAGGTGGCAAGTGGTTAAAGAAGGTAGTTTAAAGTCCAACTCCAGGGAAAAACAAAAGTTTTTCCATGCAATGGGGCTGTCCCTGCACTGCACGTATCAACTGCTTGTTTTGTCTAGAGATGAGGAGAAAGCTCATACTCCCCTGATCTTTCATTCTACCAGAAAAGGGCGCTCCCCCATGGTCCAGCAGTGGACTCTTCCTGGTCAATGGAGCCTGCTCTGGGCTTGATGAAGTCAGGAACAGTGAATAATTCAAGACCGCTAGAGCACGGGGGTGCTAGACCTCTCTTTTGCTGGGAGGATCGGAGGACTAGGTAAGTATATCTCCTTTCTCCTCTTCCCTAGTGCCACTTTAAATAAAATGTAAAAAATATTTATATAGCCTTCCAACATCAGAGGGGGGCGGGGTCACCAGGTGCCCTCCGTTATAAAAGACCTGTCAGCGGAGCGGAGCCTCACAGAGCGGGAGCCTCCCATTGCGAGGAGCGGCCTGCGAGAAGAGACGACGATGCCGGACGAGAAGGACGACGCCGGACGAGAAGGACGAGAAGACCGGAGGAAGAAGAAGCGAATCGAAGGAAGAAGAAGATGGAAGAAGAAGATGCCGGAAGGAGAAGATGAAGAAAGGAAGACCAGAAGAAAGAAGATTTTAATAAAGGAATTGTCAAAGACCGTCTCCTGTCATTTTTACCATTTTTGTCACCTTTTTTGGTGAAATGGTAGGGGTACTTTTGTACCCCCTTACCATTTCACACTGGGGGGGGGCCGGGATCTGGGGGTCCCCTTGTTAAAGGGGGCTTCCAGATTCCGATAAGCCCCCCGCCCGCAGACCCCCACAACCACCGGGCACGGTTGTGGGGATGAGGCCCTTGTCCTCATCAACATGGGGACAAGGTGCTTTGGGGGGGACCCCAAAGCACCCTCCCAATGTTGAGGGCATGTGGCCTGGTACGGTTCAGGCGGGAGGGGGGGGCGCTCTCGTCCCCCCCTCCTTTCCTGCGGCCTGCCAGGTTGCGTGCTCGGATAAAGGGTCTGGTATGGATTTTGAGGGGGACCCCCACGCCATTTTTTTTTTTTTTTTTGGCCGGGGTTCCCCTTAAAATCCATCCCAGACCTGAAGGGTCTGGTATGGATATTTGGGGGGGGCCCACGCCATTTTTTTTTTTTTTTTGGGTTGGGTCCCCCTTAATATCCATACCAGACCTGAAGGGCCTGGTTATTGAATTTGGGGGGACCCCTACGCTTTTTTTTTTTTTTATATCAATGAATGACTGTTTTTTAAATAGCTTTTTTTTCTGCAAAAATGACACTTTGTCGTTCGAATTCATTCGAATGCATTCAAATTCATTCGTTATATCTGCTATAATAATTTCGTTTGAATTAGTTGAAATTTGATATTGGTAGTTGGATTCGAATAATTTGGAGCTGAAATTCGTAAACGGAATTTTTCCTGCAAAAATTACACTTTGTCATTCGAATTCATTCGAATTCATTCGAATCATTCGGCGACGAAATTCGTAAACGGAATTTCGTATTCCGTACGGAATTCGTAAAAAAAAAAATTCGTACAACAGATTCGTAAATTCGTACGAATTTCGAAAAATTCGTACGAATTACGAAACGAATCGCACATGTCTAATGTGATGCGGCACAGCAGAGCTGCCTTGCCACCGTACATGTAAGTGATACGGTCGGCAAGCGGTTAAAGAAAAACTTACTGGACTTTTCATGAATGAGTAGCATTCTCGTCATTCTACTATTCATACCACTGATATTTCAAAGGACCTCACTGAGTCCTTTGAAATCTAGTGATTTGCCTTTGTTTCAAAAACGAAAAAACAACCTTTCAGGGTCCAGTGCTTTAAAGCCCATTGCACCATTAAAGACCATCACAAGTCACCCTAGCTTTGTATTCTGCATTCATTTCAGTAAAATTTACCAATTTTTTGTCACAGTTTGAACAAATCAAAAACTTTCAATTTTGCTAATCTCTGGATGGAACAAAAACTTGCTGTTAAGGGTCTGGGGGTACCCTTGGTCTTTAGGGATTCCACAATACTCCAGCAGCCAGTCATCAGATACGTGATTGTTGTCCCCTGAACTATATGGCTGCCACACCAACATTTGGTCATTTGAGTTTGCTTGATTTCTTAACATGGCCAAAATATAAATATGCCGGGTAACTAAATTGAATAGACTTCAACTTCCACCCATAGATATAATAACCAAATATCACTAAATCTAGCTAATAAATAAATCTGTGTTTAACAGACTATACCTATGACTCCCCTGCAGTAGGACAAATGGGCCGAGTCTGTCATATAGGCTGTGCCAATAAATCTTAAATTTAATGATCTAATCCCTAGGAGTTATGATAACGTGAGAGGAATCTGACATTAAGCAAGCAAATCTATCATTCAGATAATAACACTAAGTTGTTAACCTCAGAAGTAAGATGGGATTTATAAAATAATGTACAAATTATACTATACCCAAAGAGTTAGTATGAGAGCATGCTAATAAGGATGATGATAATGACTAAAGCACAAGATGGAGTCTAATAATGACAACCCCCATGCTGATCTGATGATGTGCAGAATCCAGTCTCTCTCTGAGCTTCCCATTTTATATCCCCAAAACTGCCTTAGTCTAGGGACCATCCCAGAGAGTGTAGTTTGGAATATTTACTCACCTCTGACTGGAGGGTAATAGTGAATGACGGCTACAGCGTGGGCCTTAATTGCCGGGAGGTCATCATAGGATGCCCTCCCATGCATGAGCTGCTTGCACGCCCCCCGTGCGGTGCGCACGGAACGCTCTGTGATCACCGAGTCTATAAGACTCCATTGATCACAGATCGGAGTAAGGGGCCGATCCCAGCCCCTTATCACGTGATCATCTGTCAGCCAATGACAGCTGATCATGTGATGTAAACAGAAGATCTGTAATAGTTTTTTTCCCTTACGCTGTCAGGACATCCGTCCCTCAAACAGAAAGCCGTGGCTACCTCATCTGTGCCCACCAGTGCCACCTGCCAGTGCCATCTATCAGTACCCACCAGTGCCACCTACCAGTGCCCACAGTGCCACCTGCCAGTGCCCACAGTGCCACCTACCTTTGCCCAACAGTGCCACCTATCAATGACCACCAGTGCTTGCCAATCAGTGCCTCATCATCATGCCACCGATTAGTGCTGCCTATCAGTGTCACCCACCATTGCCTACCAGTGCCCTTCAGTGCCACCCATTAGTACCAACCATCAGTGCCCATCAGTGCCACCACTCAGTGCCCATCAGTGCCACCTATCAGTGCCCATCAGTGCCACCCTATCAGTGCCCATCAGTGCAGCCTATCAGTGCCCATCAGTTCTGCCTCATCAGTGCACATCAATGAAGGAGAAACAATGTTTGTTCAGAATTTTTTTATTTTTTTTGCAAAAAATAAAAAACCCAACAGTCATTAAATACCACCAAAAGAAAGTTCTATTTGTCTGAAAAAAAGATACAAAAATGTAATTTGGGTACAGCGTTGCATGACCGCGTAACTGTCATTCAAAGTATGCGCTGAATTCTGAAAATTGGTCTGGGCAGGAAGGAGGTTTAAGTGCCCAGTAAGCAAGTGGTTAATCATGATTGAGTCATATCCTTTTACCATATATATATATACGTATATTGAAACAGTGATGTCCCTTTTATAGTCTTTTCCAAAAGTGTCTCCAAAAGTGTGAATGATTTTGTCTTATAAAATATTGCAAAGTTAAATAAATTTCTCGTGACTCTAATTACTTTTAGAAACATACCACAATGTTGACTTTTGGTTACTGTTGTTACTGTTGTTAGTATTTCTCAGTAAGGTGAACAATAGAGGTATCTGTCATTAAAGTGAGTATAGAGGCGTGTTGACTCTTAGTCACCTGGGTAAACAGATTCTGTCTCCTCACAATAGTATTCTTTTAGGTTTCTGCAGGCCTTGTAAACATGGAAGAGTAGTTTATTTAACTTTCACGTTTTGTCCCACAGGAGAATGACCATAGCCCACTGCCTCATACAATTTCGGTGTACACAGGAGTGTCCCTTTTTCAAGGGTATTTACAGTAAAACCTTGGATTGCGAGCATAATTCGTTCTGGGAACATGCTTGTAATACAAAGCACTTGTACAGTGTCTCACAAAAGTGAGTACACCCCTCACATTTTTGTAAATATTTTATTCTATCTTTTCATGTGACAACACTGAATAAATTACACTTTGCTACAATGTAAAGTAGTGAGTGTACATCTTGTATAACCATGTAAATTTGCTGTCCCCTCAAAATAACTCAACACACAGCCATTAATGTCTAAACCGCTGGCGACAAAAGTGAGTACACCCCTAAGTGAAAATGTCCAAATTGGGCCCAATTAGCCATTTTCCCTCCCCGGTGTCATGTGACTCGTTAGTGTTACAAGGTCTCAGGTGTGAATGGGGAGCAGGTGTGTTTAATTTGGTGTTTTTGCTCTCACTCTCACATACTGGTCACTTGAAGTTGAACATAGTACCTCATAGCAAAGAACTCTCTGAGGATCTGAAAAAAAAAAATTGTTGCTCTACATAAAGATGGCCTAGGCTATAAGAAGATTGCCAAGACCCTGAAACTGAGCTGCAGCATGGTGGCCAAGACCATACAGTGGTTTAATAGGACAGGTTCCACTCAGAACAGGCCTCGCCATGGTCGACCAAAGAAGTTGAGTGCACGTGCTCAGCGTCATATCCAGAGGTTGTCTTTGGGAAATAAACATATAAGGGCTACCGGCATTGCTGCAGAGGTCTAAGGGGTGGGGGGTCAGCCTGTCAGTGCTCAGACCATACACCGCACACTGCATCAAATTGGTCTGCATGGCCGTCGTCCCAGAAGGAAGCCTTTTCTAAAGATGATGCACAAGAAAGCCTAAAAACTGTTTGCTGAAGACAAGCAGACTATGGACATGGATTACTGGAACCATGTCCTGTGGTCTGATGAGACCAAGAGAAACGTATTTGGTTCAGATGGCGTCAAGCGAGTGTGGCGGCAACCAGGTGAGGAGTACAAAGACAAGTGTGTCTTGCTTACAGTCAAGCATGGTGGTGGGAGTGTCATGGCCTGGGGCTGCATGAGTGCTGCATGAGTGCTGCCGGCACTGGGGAGCTACAGTTCATTGATGGAACTATGGATGCCAACATGTACTGTGACATACTGAAGCAGAGCATGATCCCCTCCCTTCGAAAACTGGGCCGCAGGGCAGTATTCCAACATGATTACGACCCCAAACACACCTCCATCACGACCACTGCCTTGCTAAAGAAGCTGAGGGTAAAGGTGATGGACTGGCAGAGCATGCCTCCAGACCTAAACCCTATTGAGCATCTGTGGGGCATCCTCAAATGAAAGGTGGGGGAGCGCAAGTTCTCTAACATCTACCAGCTCCATGATGTCGTCATAGAGGAGTGGAAGAGGACACCAGTGGCAAACTGTGAAGCTCTGGTGAACTACATGCCCAAGAGGGTTAAGGCAGTGCTGGAAATTAATTATGGCCACACAAAATATTGACACTTTGGGCCCGATTTGGACATTTTCACTTATGCCGCGTACACATGATCAGACTTTCACCAAAGCTCCGGCGGATTGTCCGCTGGAAAAGTCCGGGCGTGTGGGGGCAAAAATTATATATAACAAAAAACTGCGCTGGACATAAACTAGTGAATATAAGCAGCAAAACCACATGTGATATACAAAAATCGGAATATAAAGAAAAAAGTTTGCGCTATAAGTGATGAATAAAAGATCTTATGTTACTAAACTGAAGACTGTAAATATAATATAAAGTATATATACCAGTGATGGTCAAATGCTAAAGGCAAGTCCACAAGTTTGGAAAGTCCGGCGGACCTCCACTGGAAAGTCTGGCGGATTGTCCGCCTGGCCGAAAAGTCTGATCGTGTGTACGGGGCTTTAGGTGTACTCACTTTTGTCGCCAGTGGTTTAGACATTAATGGCTGTGCGTTGAGTTATTTTGAGGGAACAGCAAATTTACACTGTTATACGAGCTGTGCACTCACTACTTTACATTGTAGCAAAGTGTAATTTCTTCAGTGTTGTCACATAAAAAGCTATAATAAAATGTTTACAAAATGTCTCTGTCTTTTGTGAGATACTGTATATAAAAGCAAATTTCTCCATAAAAATGAATGGAAACTCAGATAATTTGTTCCACAACCATTTATTCATAAGTCCTTTAGTCCATATAAAAAGATTATAGTAATGTGAGTAAAGTTATGTAACTATAAAATGTCCATCCACAAATGGAAGCCTCCACAGGGGGATTAGAAGCAAAATCCAGTAGGAGCTACAGAGTATAAAAGAGAAGAGAGGCGCCTCTAAGTGTAGCAATATGGTTACATTTAATAAAGGTACAACATTTAGTTTGATGATTAAAAGAGGCACATCTAAGTATGCAGGCATCCGGGTTAAAGCTGTCTACATAGACCATCCTCCCTCCGCACCGCCGGCTTTTACCACTGTCAGCCTGAAATCGTGACCGGGAAGACTACCCTGCAGTAGAGCGATTTGAAAGCAAGGCTTAAATGGCTCGTGGAGCACAGCGTGGAAGGGATGATGTCAATGGTGGTGTGGAGGATGATCCAAGTGGACAGCTTTATTCCGGATGCCTGCATACTTAGATGTGCCTGTTTTAATCATCAACCATATAACTTGCTAAATATTGTACCTTCATTAAATGTAACCATATTGCTACACTTAGAGGTGCCTCTTTTCTCTTTTATACTCATCTGTGACTTGACGCTACTTGTATATCAAGACATCACTTGTATATCAAGTCAAAATGTATTTAAAAATAAAAGGCTCCCAAACCAAGTTACTCTCAAACCAAGGTTTTACTGTACTTATTAAACTCCATTGTTTTTGGGTCGTTTGTACTCAGCATTTAGGTTTCCCTCGGATATAATTGGTTGTGGTAATGAAGTCACAAAGTGCTTTAGCTGAGAGTACCTCCATTCGTTTATCTTTATAGATACATTTTTTTGCATTATTTCCTGCATGGATCTAATTTTCCCTTTATTCACTATATCTTTTAATTGTGTATTTCCTATCCACTTTCCATAAAGTGTCCCTTTACCCGGTAGAAAAAAAATTGTCTCTTAAAGTTCAATTAATGTTGAGTTATATTCCCATTTTTCTTGCTTATAAATTAAATCCCAAACTTTAAAAACATTTCTTGTCAAATCATGTGCATCCATATCCAGTGCTCTATATTTTGGTGGAATCCATATATTTTTACTCAAATGTGTTTTACTTATTGTGTTCTCCATATTAACCCATCTTTTTTTACTCTTTGTGTTAGTCCATTCTATCATGCTATCGTGCTTATATTACTGTGTTGTAATATCTTTTTATATCAGGTTCTGCTAACCCCCGTGTATCTTATCTCTACTCAATAGTGAAAACTGTACTCTTGGCTTTTTGTCTTGCCATATGTATCTTAATATCATTGTCTTTAATGTCTAAAAGAATGTCAGAGGGAGTGCTATTGGTATCGTCTGGCATTTATACAATATTTCCGGGAGTATTATCATTTTTACCATGGTTATTCTTCACATCCAAGACAACAGGCATAGTGCTATTTTTCTAATCTCTGTTTTAATCTCATTGAGTAGTGGGATAAAGTTAGCTCGATACATTTTCTCCAACGGTGTTGCTAGTTTTATTCTGAGGTATTTTAATTATTCCCCCCCCCCCCCAAGTGAATGTGAATTCCCTCTGTAATACTAATTCCTCCTTTTTACCTAATTTAAGATTTCCAATTTTATTGCGTTGCTTTTTAAATTTGAGAGTTTTCCATATCTCTTCAGTCCTTGTATAAGGTTTGGGAGTGTTACTCTAGGATTGGAGATATAGAACAAAATATCGTCTGCGTATGCCACAACCTTGTATTCTTCTTCTCCTATTTTTCACTCCTCCCACATCTGTGCTATTCCGTATAGTTGCCAATAGGGTTCCAGTGACAGTACATATAGGAGGGGCAACAAAGGGCATCCTTGTCTTGTTTCATTGAACATCTCAAAGGATGGTGACATACTTCCATTGACCTTTACCGACACGGTAGGGTGATTATATAGATTTTTAATCCATTTGACCATTTTGGGTCCTATTCCCAAGTTTTCTATTGTATCCATCATAAATCCCCAGTATACCCCGTCAAAAGCCTTTTCGGCATCTATTGACAGGAGTAGAGCTGGGGACCTTCTTACTCTCTCTTTCTGTAACAATAGTAATGTTCTTATAGTTATCTTTACCTTCTCTAACTGGTATGAACCCTGTCTGATCTGCGTGGATCCGCTCCGGCAACAGCTTTTTTAGTCTTGTCGCTAAAATTTTTGCATATAATTTTGTATCAGCATTTAACAATTCTATTGGTCTATAATTAGAGCATAATGTTATATCTTTTCCCTCTTTAGGTATGACTGTAACAGATGCCAATAATGACTCTCTCCTCATTTCCTCCCCCTCCCCTAATTTATTCAAGTATACACATATTTTTGGAATTGGTTGTTCTTTAATGTTTTATAATATCTAATTGTGAATCCGTCCAGTCCAGGGCTCTTTCATGTTGATGTACTATTTATTACTTTTCTGATCCCCTCTTGTGATATTGGATCTTCCAGATCCAGTAGTTTATCCACTGAGATTCTGGGCAATTTTGCTTCTCTTAGGCATTCCTGTATTTGTTGTTTCCTTTTTATCTCTGCTTCTCGTGTCTCCCTTTCCCTTACTTAATATAGGGTGCTATAATAACTTTGGAAAATCTTTGCAATTTCTTATGTTTCATACACCATCTCCACTTTCTTGTTTTTCATCTTTTCTATATAGTTTAATGACTTTTTATTTTTTAAGGTTTTTGCAAGATATTTTCCTGGTTTATTCCCCCATTTATATCTATCTTTCACCACCTTTAAAGACCTCTCCTACTTCTTGATCCATTAAGTCTTTTAGTTGGTCTCTTTTTATTATTAATGTCTGTTGAACTTCAGTATCTACTTTCTTTGTGTATATTATTTCCAGCTCATATATTTCTTTTATTACCTTTTCAATTTCTATTGCTTTTTTCCTCTTCTTTTTAGCACCTATGGATATCAACACATTTATGGTCTAGAGCCCTACGGACGACATGAGTAACGATGACACATAGGAACAATACAAAACTCACCAACATGAAATAGACCTGAAAGTGTGCCTTGGTCTACCGTATGGTACGCCAAAATAAGGGGGCATACCCTAGATAAAGAATGATAAGAAGTAGTTATGGAAAGTGGAATGAGTATTCAGTCTGGGGTAAGAATACTTGGAAGAGGCTTTTAAATAGACCTGAAAGTGTGCCTTGGTCTACCGTATGGTACGCCAAAATAAGGGGGCAAAAACCTTCAGGTAGGGGATAATTATTTATTAGAGGTAATGTCATTGAGTGAGTTGAGCAAAGGCCTGAGCCATCTCTAACTGTGGGTTAGGAATGTAGCGAGAGAAGCAGGCCGATTTCCACCGACCCAGTTTCTTGATCACGTGGTCCGGAACCCCCTGCCTTGAGGCTGTCGTGGCCGCCCCGATCCGGAACGAATGCCCGGAGTACTGGCTGGGGTCCAACTGAAGATGGCCGAGAAGGACCCGGACATGTTCCACGAACTGCGACGAGTTAAGGGGTTTTACCGGAAAGGGTAGCAGTGGACTGGCCCCTGGGCAGTCGGACAGCAGTGCCGTCAGGCGGTCCAACACGGCAACTGGGCACCAGTTGTTGTGAGTCCTGTAGAGGTGAATATCTACTCCGGAACCTCGCTGCTGAGTTTTGGATGTCGTCAAGTGAAGGACGTAGTGATCCTGGTGGCGATAGAGATTATTTCTATGCAAGACTGGACCGGCTGGGTGGCTGCGAGTGAACTCGCTGGGCCGCAGAAACCCGTAAAACGCCATGTGTATCGCAGCCTGCAGGACGGTGCTGAGGAGGAGACCGAAAGGGGACCTATCCAGGATGTCAGACATCCCCTTGAAGATCTCCCCCGTGATAGGCAGCCGCTTTGGGCTGACTGGCGGCTGGTGTTTCTGAACTCCACGTAGTAGAGCCCTCACCGCGTGGCAGGAGAACACCGAAGGCCTTGCGGGGTCTTGAAGTGACAAATAGTGCTGCACCCCGGCCACGTACTGGCGTATCGTGCTGTGTGACAGTGCTAGGTGTGAATGGCAGTAGGCGATGAACGCCAAGACCTGCTTGAGGCTGGAAGACTCGCGAGGCCGCTGGGGCAGGAACTTGTTAAACGCCCTCCAGGCCGTCTGGTAAGCCCGACGGGTGTTGCGGGCGAGTGAGGCGTTAATGATGTCGGTGGCTGAGCGTAGATGTGGGGCTAGTCCAAGGTCAGTTGTGACCAATCCGGGATAGTGGCTGAATGACGGCAGGCTCCCGGCACCTGTTCAAAGAAAGAAATAAAGTTAAAACGGGAGAGTGCGTCCGCTGCTGCGTTGAACTTCCCTGGAATGAATGAGCAGTACACACTGAACTGATGCTGTAGGGATAGCTGGACCAGTCTGCGGAGGAAGGACATGACGGGCCTGGACTTAGACCTGCCCTTGCTGATGATCTCGGCTGTGGCTTGATTGTCTGTCGAGAAAGCCACCGTCTGTCCAGACCAAAGGTGACCCCATAGGTGAGCGGCTGCTACAATAGGGAAGAGCTCAAAGAGGGCTGACGTAGTAGTGAAGCCCGGTGTGGCTAGTGCTTGAGGAGGCCACGGGCGGCGAACCACAAATGGCCAAAAATGGCGGCGCATCCTGTGGATGCCGCCGCGTCGGTCACCACCTGTGGTGACTGCGTGGACACGACTGGGATAAACAGGGACACACCGTTCCAATCACTAAGAAAGTGCTCCCACATGGCCAGATCTGCCCTGGCTGCAGAATCCAGCCTGATGACCTGGTCTGGGTCCTGCGTGTAGGACAGGAAGACCAGCAACCGGGACACGAAGGAGCGGCCCTGGGGGATGATCCTCACAGCAAAGTTCAGCATCCCGAGGAGAGACTGAAGTTGCTTCTGAGTACATCCCCCCACCCGGGTGAATTCTCGCAGAACCGACCTGATACGGTCCAACTTATCTGCTGGAAGGCTGGCCTGCATGGCCAACGTGTCAAGGTCGACGCCCAAGAACGTGATCTTGTGTGCCGGGCCGTCAACCTTGTGCTCCGCTACGGGGACGTTCAGATTGTCGAAAACCGTCCTCAACTTTCCAAGGTCCCCTGGGGGAACCCCGGGCGGCTCTATCAGAAGGAAGTCATCCAAATAATGGATGACCTCGTGGCACTGTGCCTCATGGAGAAGGATCCACGCCAGGGTCTCGGCGAACTTGTCAAACAACCAAGGACTACTTTTAGACCCGAAGGTCAATTTGGTCGCGAAATAATATCGCTCCCTCCACTTGATGCCGTGCCAGCACCACAGGGAAGGATGGATGGGCAGCAGCTTGAAGGCGTCGGATATGTCCGCCTTCGAGAGCCAAGCACCCACCCCTGCCCTGAGAATGGCCTGGATAGCCATGTCTACCGAAGCGTACTTCAGCGAGAACTCCTCGGAGGGGATGAGCGAGTTGAGACTGGGAACGACGGAAGAATGAGGCGCTGACAGATCATACACCAGACGTTTTTTATTTGAAAACTTTCCCTGCACAAGCCCGATAGGGCTAACCCTCCAGATGCTGAAGGGAGATTGACAGAACGGGCCTATCATGAAGTCCCGATCCAACTCCGTCTGCAAAAGGACGTCAATCGCTGGCTCATCTGTTGCTGCTGAGCGTAGGTTCGGACATTCGTGGGTGGAGTGGGGCAGGGTGATGAGCCCGGTATGAAACCCATCCGTGAAGCCTCGGATGAGGTAGCTGGCGAGCGACGGAGTGGGGTGTGAGGTCAGGTAAACGCCGAGCCAAAGGACATTGACCCGGCTTAGTCATGGTCTCTTCTGTTTGACCTCACACAGGATCCTGGGGTGCGCCCTCTGGCATAGGGTGCAAACGTGCAAGAGCCGGCACTGGCTGAAATTGCAGGAGCCATAATTAAAATTGTTGCAGATGGCGGCTCCCCCAACCATCCGCACCGGACGTCCCAACTTGTCCACCTTTTGCCCTTGCACCGGGGCCTGCTGAGCCTGGCTCGTGCTGGCAGAGGCCGTGCTAGCTATTGGACGGACAGAGGCTATGTTGGCACACCAGACCGTGGTGTGGGACGCTGACTGACAGACAGCACATAGCGGGGAGCGAAGGCCTGCGAAGTGGCGGCAGAACAATTCCGTGTCCACTACGCTCCAGTCCGTTGGCAAATGGAACTGTGCGAATCTGGCTGCGGCTTTGGCCGAGAAGGACCGATGATAGTCGTAGAACGCTGAGCCACCGTATTTGTGGCCCAGGTCTACGATCAAATGGAGGTAGAGGTCCAGCTCTTCCCGTCTGCCGGGGGAGGCTGAGCACAGCACGTCTCTAAACATGCCGAAAGCGAGCGTGAATTCGGGCACCGTGAGCTTCCTGTTGAGCCTCGGATCCTTCGCTTTCAACACCACCGAGACATCCCCCCAGGTGTAGGCCTTGTTCTCGGCCAGATTAACGTCTTTGCCCTCTAGAATGTCCTTCCTTACGCTGGGTGGCACCAGGTGGGAAGGGTGAACGGTAGGCGTGGCAAGCTCACTACCTGCGGCCGGTGCACTGATGACTGGGACCACCGCGGGGTCCGGAACCGTGGCAGCCGGGCTGGCCTCTAGACGAGACACCCTGTCCTGGACCTCCACGATTGAGGAAGACAGGGAAGACACGAGGGTGTGTAGCTGGGCAACGGCGGCTGAAATCGATTCCAGAGACGCCTGCTGGCTTCTGGGGCTTGCTGCGGCCGGTGGTGGGAAGAGAAGCCTGAATAGCTCCGCCTTCCTGGCCGTGGACGAGAAGGGTATCCCTCTGCGTCTCAGCTCGGCGGACAGCCTGGGAATTGTCCACGCCCTAAGAGACTGGACACTGCCAGCCTCGGAGGCTGACGCCGGAGATAGCGGGGTGGTGAGGTCATCGCTGCCAACTGACGACATGGCGGCTGCCAAGACCTGTTACTCGGTAGACTGGTCACGTGTCTGCAGGCTGGGCCTAAAAGGTGACAAGAAATGAGTTTGGACGTGTCACCTATGATATACGTACCTGCCACAAGAAAGCAGGAGCCCCCCTTGCCCCTGTGTTTTTTTTTTTTTTTTTTTACCTGCTGGAACCCTGATCAAGTTGGCGCAGGTGGACCTACTGAATCCGACTGACCTGAGAGAGTGTGAGAAAAAGTACCTATTTAAGAGCCTAAAACTGCTGCCGTCCAGAGCGACGGAACCCAACGTAGATGATAACAACACGAACGACTGACTTGACACGTTGCCTTAACTGAATGAACTTCTCGTGACAGGGCCCGGCCCGTTCGTACCGTATGGGGGTGACTGTGGGCCGGACTCTGGAGCCCGTACCGAATGAGGTCACCATGAAACTAGGCCGACTGCCTAGGTACGCTGAGGCCGAACTGTGACATCCAGCTGCCACCGGGTCCGACTCCAAGCCCCCCTTTTTTTTTTTTTTTTTTCTTTTTTTTTTTTTTTTTCTTTTTTTTGTTTTTTTTTTTTTTTGTAGAAATGCGGCCGGCCTAGGGCACGCCGGCGCGAATTCGTACAAGCGGGTGACCAATTAACGCCGGGCGTGGTAAGGTGACACAGAAATGCCATAACATGACAAGGGCAAGAATCAAAGTTTTTTTTTTTTTTCTGCGACTCCGCCCCTGGCGCATGTATTGAAATGAGGCCGAGCCTAGGGCACGCCGACACGAATTTAGTGCGAAGAAGTGACTTCATTCACGCCGGGCGTGGTAAGGTGACAGAAATGAGATACCATGACAGGGGCAAGAATCAGGAATGTACGCAAACCAGTGATGCGATTCCGCCCTTGGCGCATGTATTGAAATGAGGCCGTGCCTAGGGCACGCCGACACGAATTTAGTGCGAAGAAGTGACTACATTCATGCCGGGCGTGGTAAGGTGACAGAAATGAGATACCATGACAGGGGCAAGAATCAGGAATGTACGCAAACCAGTGATGCGATTCCGCCCTTGGCGCATGTATTGAAATGAGGCCGTGCCTAGGGCACGCCGACACGAATTTAGTGCGAAGAAGTGACTTCATTCATGCCGGGCGTGGTAAGGTGACAGAAATGAGATACCATGACAGGGGCAAGAATCAGGAATGTACGCAAACCAGTGATGCGATTCCGCCCTTGGCGCATGTATTGAAATGAGGCCGGGCCTGGGGCACGCCGACACGAATTTAGTGCGAAGAAGTGACTACATTCATGCCGGGCGTGGTAAGGTGACAGAAATGAGATACCATGACAGGGGCAAGAATCTGGAATGTACGCAACCAGTGATGCGATTCCGCCCTTGGCGCATGTATTGAAATGAGGCCGGGCCTAGGGCACGCCGACACGAATTAGTGCGGGAAGTGACTGCATCCATGCCGGGCGTGGTAAAGTGATAGAAATGATATGCCATGACAGGGGCAAGAATCAGGAATGTACGCAGCCAGTAATGTGATTCCGCCCTTGGCGCATGTATCGAAATGAGGCCGGGTAGTCGTGCATCTGGATCGCCCCGATCGGAGCATGCGTGGATGCGACCGGACCAGGATCGAAGCGATGGCATGAACGCCCTGATTAACTGATGCGAAATGATTTAGCATGACCGAATGGCCTGATACGTTAGCCATGTTTGAAATGATGAAATGATTGTCATGCTAATTCGTGAAATGTTTCGACACGGTCGCTAGCGCCACCAATTCGGATAATGGCAGGACATGAACGATACGTGTGAGTGCGAACGGCACCCGTGCGTGAGTCATGTTGAACGATTCGGAGACTGTGTAGCCCGCTCGTGTAAGGGAACCCTTGAGTGCCGGATGCGACATCGGTCGGAGTGTCTGTGGCGGGCGGCCCTGAATGTGCGTGCCGCTAGATGGCTCCCGATCGGGTACAACAAAAAACGTGCGAGTAAGTGTTTAGGTTTCGAGACAAGCAGCGCGTGGTTCGTGAGCTACGCAGATCACAGTTTAGTGACATGATAAGCAGTGCATGAGAACGTAAAACATGGGAGCCGAAGCCCTACCTGCGACAGCCGAACCAGACTCTTTGTACGAACTGCGACTCGACGACACGAGTGCGACACGAAGGGACGACACGACTTACGAACACGGAACACGGGACTGCAACAAGAGAAGACGGACAGACGAAAACGGAGCTCACGAACCGGCACCAACAGCGCTTGTCACGAACGAGTCGGTCCTAGATGTCTGACGTATCAGATATCACGCACAGGAAACCGACAAAGACCGGCGGCCTTTGGGCTGCTTATATACCCTCCGGGCTCCTCCCATAACTTCAGGCCGGTACCCGGCCTTCCAATATATAGGCTTTATGTGCTTCCCATGTTGTAGCTTAGGGGACTCGTTCAGCTGGAAGTATTGTTCTATCT
Source organism: Lithobates sylvaticus (assembly GCA_028564925.1). Lineage (NCBI taxonomy): Eukaryota > Metazoa > Chordata > Amphibia > Anura > Ranidae > Lithobates > Lithobates sylvaticus. The sequence continues at coordinate 166,758,948 of CM053029.1, forward strand.
CCTTTTTTATTTTATCTCCTGTTTCTATATCTTGTATCAGATCTTCATTTAGCTTCCACGTATTTTACCCTTTTCTGTGTTCCCCAAAGTCTCAACTTCACTATTACTGGGGCGTGATCTAACTGTCTATCTTCAACTGTTTCCAGGAGTCTATGTTCCACCAGGATATAATCTAACCTTGAATACGTATCGTGCACTGTGGAATGGAATGAGTTATTCCTTTCTCATGGATGCTGAGACCTCCAAACATCCACCAGTTGCCATTGATGTAGTTTTTTCTTATTTAAACTTAATTGATAGTCACCAGTCCCCAGAGCACGTGATGTACTATCCATTCGTGGATCCATACAGAAATGGAAGTCACCTGCCAAAATTAATTTCCCTTTCTTAAAGTCCATTAGTTTACCCAGAACCTCTTTTAGATAGCCTTTTGAGTTTTTATTTACATTCCATTCCCGTAGGTTTCCTTTCAGAAATAGATAACGTCCCTCCGGGTCCACTTTCCTATCTTCCAATATAAATCTACGGTCTCTTGCCAGTCCTATTGCTAACCCTTTTGCTCTTCTAATTGGGGAGTCTCCATAGTACCATGTTGGATAGGATTTTGAGTATAATTTACCAGAGCTGGCATCCTAACTTTGGCAATCGGCTGTGACAGCTTGCGAATTTACAGCCCACTAAGAAAGCGCAAGCCATTGTGAATGGCTCTGTAGTCTTCTGTGATGCATGAAGGTAAAAAAACCTTGTGCCTTTATAACCACTTTAATGTTTCAGGCACTAGGGAATGAAGGGGAAGGTGTCTCCACAGGGTAGGTGAGCAATGTGATGACGCTCATTCATAATCTAGTAAACAGCCAGGTGTCACGCAAATATGAAAGAGTGCAACAATGAGCAGCGGTATCATTGTGTTGTCTATATAGCATGCAAAGAGTGTATAAATCACAAGACTGTCCAAACAGAAGCACAGCCAGGTATTGTTCATATAGCACTTCAACTGTGTATACTGCTATCTGGTTGGAGTTCATCTTTAATAACAGTTACATGTGAATTAATTTAAAACTTGTTTGATACATTATCCAGAGGCAAGGAAATAAATCCAATAAATATATATAGACACAATAATACCAGCTGATAATGTTGGACTGGAACACTTAGAAGAATCTATATTTGAACCGTCTCCGGAGGGTCTGATTGACAATGAACTAAATCTGCCCGTTCTCATTCCTGGATGCTGACAGCCAGTCATTTTCCCAGGATGTTATTAATAGGATTGTATTTTGGTCCATCATGAAAACTGGATCATGAAAAGCCAAACACGGCTGTTACCTAAAGCCCGGGCTTCACGGAGGGCAGGGAGACGCGCTGCACTGCCGGCGGGACGCAAAAATCTCCACAAGCTTCAGAAAAGTGTTTATTTGTTCTGCAAACCGATCCGATCCTTTACACAAACACGGAGCTCTTCCTTATGTTATGTACTTTGCACATGTTTGGGATTTGTGTCTAAAATGTTTAAACTAATAATAGAAAAATAAACTCTAAAGATAATAATAATGATCACTGACACCAAACTTACTAGAAGTAACAGTAAAGAAGTAAAGTCAGAAACTCTGTAATATGTTTTTTATGCAACAAAAAAAATATATAATAATTGATGAAACATTTCAAATAAGCTGTAGGCAATATTGTCAATAAACAGCATTACAAAATAAATAAAACATACAAAAACTTCACTGGAAGTCATTTATCAGAAGACATTTAACTAATAAAAAAAACACTGTTTGAAAATGGTAAAAATCAGGCCAAGGTTCACACTAATGTAGCTGCATAATCTTACATTTTTCAGTGCATTTTTCTGCGTTTATGTGTTTTTGATGCATTTTCATACTTAATGTTTTTTTTTGTAAGAGGAGCAGACTGGTTGTTAAACACATTAAAAATCCATGTTCATGTGTTCTTATGCATTTTCCATGCGATTTATGTACACACCTATTGAAGTCTATGGGGCCAAAAATGCATGATGCTGCACTAAAAGATGCACATGCACCTTTTTTAACCGCTTTAATACCAGACACTTTTACCCAATTTTCAGCTTTCAGCGCTGTCACACTTTGAACGACAATTGCGCAGTCATGCAACACTATACCCAAATTACATTTTTATCTTTTTTGTTTTTTCACACAGTTAGAGCTTTCTTTTTGTGGTAATTAATCCCCACTGGGATTTTTTGCTAAATGAAGAAAGACTGAAAATATTGAAAAAAATAAAATGTTTCTCTCTGTTTCTGTTATAACATTTTGCAAAAAAATAATCTTTCTTTATACATTCAGGCCACATGTATTCTGCTGCATTTCTTCTGTAAAAAATAACCCAAAATCATTGTTCACTCTTTAGTCTGTAGGAAAGTTATAGAGTTCACAAACTATGGTATATACAGTATATCTGAAAATTGATCAATCCTGATGTACTGACAGCCTCATTTCTTGAGACCCGAAAATGTGAGAACAGTGCAAATATCCCCCAAATGACTGCTTTTTGGAAAGTAAAAAATCCAAGGTATTTGTAAAAGGCACAGTGAATTTTTTTGAAGTTGTAGTTTTTTGTCACAATGTTTTTTAACATACTGTCACCAGTTCAGTAGAGCATTATCATATAACAGGTGGGGCAGCGATCAGGGATGCTGACTAGTGACAGTATGTAAAAAAAAAAAATAACAACAAAAACATTAAACAAAACAATGTTATTACATTTTTTACGATTTCTTTTTTTAAACACACTGTGACCAGAGCAATACAGTGTTACCATAGTAACACTGTACTACTCTGGGATAGTGATCAGGCTTTTTTTTTTACACATTATGATTGCTTATACCAATAAATTTCACTGGTATAAGCAACCATTTTTACAGAATGAAACAGATTCATTCAGTGTGTTTCTGTTGTGATCCGCTGTGATTGGCCACAGCTAATCACATGGTACAGATGGGCTCTCATTGGCCCTGTCTTTACCATGTGATCACTGTGACCAATCACAGCTAGCAACACAATTGTACACAATGAATGGCATGAAAAAAAGCCATAAATTGTTTACAATTGTCATGCGATCTGCTGTGATTGGGCACAGCAATCACATGGTACCAGCAGCGAGCCGGTGCACTCAGTCATTAGTCCTTTTCCAGACATTTCCTGCCCACCTATTGTCAAATGACGTCTGGGCGGGAAGTGAAACGAACTGCAATGCATTGCATTGATGTAAATGGAATAGAATAATGTAATTTCTATTATTGTGCATGGCAGAACACCGACAGGAAAATGGAAAAAGGCCCAAAAACTCAAGCAGATGCAAACTCCCAGGCTAGGTTCACATATCTGAGGTTCGGGAGCGTACGCAATATTGCACTTCAGAAGATGCATGGGGGTGCCATTATTCTAAATGGCACCCCCATATTTTGGCAACCGTGAGTGTGCTAAACTGCATGGTGAATCTTTGATGCGCTTTCAGAAAATGCACCAACTAATAGCAGTCAATGGGAGTGCACATAAAACCGCATGTAAAATGGGGCTACAACCATGCTGCACTCAAAACGCAGTGAATTGATGTGAACCCTGTTTTACTCTTTACTCTTACAGTTATCATTTTTCATTTTATAAAATGTCTACCTTTTTCAGCTTTCGTTACACTTCAGTGCTGTTGATATTCAGCAACCTCTGTACAGCCACTTCCTTTCTACATGCTCTCCAGTGATGGCTGCATTACATTTCTCAGGGTGGGATTCCTGATGGTGACAACAGTGGACCATGCCTGTGTGTAATATGTGTTGAAACAGCCACTTGTAGTCTCTATCGGAAACTCATGTGACAGGGTGACAACACAGGAACACGTTTGGGAGACAGGAACAAAGTGATGTCACCCTACATAAGGAAGCGTGTAAGCAAGGACCTTCATGGCAGGATCACCAGGATTATTTAAACTGAAAACTGTGAGTTCAAGAAGCCTATTACATTTTTTGTGGTAAAAATAATGGGCTGCCAATGCACCAAAATGTCCCTAAATTTAGATGTGATACAAAATTTGTAACATAGCGGCACATTACAACACGTGTTCCAAATGAATGGCTGACATCAGAATGCATGTAACATGAGTTGCTGTCATGCACACGTTAATGGAACCCAGATATATAAATGGGCCTATAAAGATTTAAAAGGACTTCCAAAATTACACAAAATGGGTAACACAACGCACCATGATGCATTATGGTGCATTGCGGTGCATTGCGGTGCATTGAAATGCATTTTTGTTGCCTTAGTGCATCCATTCATTTTGATGAAATGTGCATTGCTGTTCACTGTGATAATATGTTTTAACAAAAGATTAAATGGGCCCTTAAAGATTTCAAAAGACTGAATGTGTATTGTTTTAGTACATTAGAGCAACGCATATAATGTACATGTTACCGCAATGCAAGGCTACAATTGGATCCTTGGAGATTTAAAAAGACTTCTAAAATTACATTAACATGTTAAAGTGATTCACATCAAGTACTTGAATAATAATAATAATAAATTATAAATTTTCTAATTATAATTATTATTATTACTACTGCAGTACTGAATAGTCAGTCTTACATAGAAATAAAGCAATGGTATTATAATGGCGGTTTATAACATTTCAAATGACTGTACAAAACATTCTCTACACTTCTAACAATGTTTTTGTTACCTGTAATGTAAATGTGAACATTTCAACTTTGCTTTACTGACTTGCTTGCCACACAAAATTGATGAACGTCCTTATATTGTATGAAAACAAAAAGAGAAAAAACATTGTCTATTTACGTGAGAATTTTTGGAGCGGCGGAGAGGTCTGAGAGCGATGTATATGGAACAAGCCATGTGTAGGTAACACACACTGTAGGTAATGCATCACACTGACACGATGGCAGATTTATGACTTTGTTAGGCTGTAGTCATTTTTTTTTCTTTCGTGGAAACAAAGAGTGGCCTTAACTCTCCAGCAGACAGAGTTGGTGTGAACTGAATATCATCTACCCGCTAAAAAATAAACATTCACACTGAAATGACTGCATGTGCAAAACAGGCTCCATTCATTTTCCACTTACTGCAACCATCTTCTCTGCCCACGATTTACAAGCGTCACATTGTGTAAGTGTTTTTTTTTCTGCGTTTCAACAAAAATATGTGCCAATTTCTTTTTTTGTGCCATAAGGACCACTAAAATGAAGAAATTACATTTGGCTTCCTATGTCAAAGGCTTCACAGTTCTTACTTTTAAATCTCCAATTTAGATCAAACATTGTTCTGTAAATATATTATCAAATTGTAACTATTAGGTGCAAATTTATAAAGCAGTGAATCTGACATTCACCCAAAACTCACTGAAGTGAGCCTTTAGGTCTATGTATACTTACCATTTGACCTGAGGAAGGCTTTACTATTCAGAACGATGTTACTTTAACTGGCAATTGGGCAGTCATGCAACATTGTACCCAAATAAAATGTTTATCTTTTTTTCCTTTCAATATATTTATTGAGATTTTCAGTTCAGACATAAAAGTAACAATACAGGTAATGCCCCCTCCTATAGGTCAATGTAGTCTGATGAGCGTGTCAAATATCCAACATTAAATGCTTGGCATATAGCTGTGTGTACATCCCTATTCGTATCTCAGTGACTGAATATGTGCTATCAGTATAATGTTTTGCGTTATCATCTCAGTTTCAATATTTTCTATTGGATATAAGTGTTTTCTATTGGAAACATATAACAGTAGTAACAATAATAACATGTTGTCATAAAACGTAGAGGTTCCAACGCTGGACTCCAGGATAGGTAAGTGTCCTATTGTTAAAAGGCAGTATGTTTTTTGGGCGGAACACCGCTTTAAAGTAGAAGTCCACCCTAACACTAAAATCTCAAAATCTACAGGCATCCATGATCAAACATTAACCTCTCCAGCCCTGTAAAGAAGAAATCGCTATACATACCTTTTTTGAAGCCGATCCGGTCTCCAGCGGCGGAAGCTCTGCAGAGGAGACAGCCGACATTGGCAAGAATAGGAAGTGACGTCACCCATAGAGTTACTATGAGGCTTCCGTTGTCGGCTGCCACCTCTGTACCCACCTACACAGTGAAGCTGCCGCTAACAGCTCAGCATGAGACCGGAGCGGCTTCAAAAAAGGTATGTATAGAGATCTCTTCTTTACAGGCTAGATAGGTTAGTCTTAGATCGTGGATGCCTGTAGATTTACAGATTTTAGTGTTAGGGTGAACTTCTACTTTAAACCCTAGTTAGTGACTGCCCAGGCTGAGAAGATGTGCAGTCTGCTGCAGGCAGGAGAAAGCATTTCCTCAATTTCCTCTCCCTCCATGATCAGACTACAATGTTTTAACTTTGTAGCAAGTCACAAGGTAAGAGACTGCAGCAGAGGCAGATATGTGTCAGAAATTTGTGAACACAGCCAACAGCTGCAGAGACAGCAGGATTTACATGACGATATCATCTCTGACCTGGGATCTCACTCCATGGTGACCCTGGATGATGCCCAAACAAAGATGGCTCTGTTCTATTGGAGAGAAAAGCAGGCATTGTCAGGGGAAATGACAATCTCTGTGAGAGGTAATACATATTTTGAAGTGTTATAGTGACATATTACTGGGCGTGCTGCCAAAGTAATATCTGATGACAGGTCAGCTTTTATAAAGATACTGACAGTTGAACTGCTCCATCTTTAAGTGTTATTTTCTTTTTGACATGAAATAAATATGAAAAAAAAACCTGTAAGATAAAGGTATGGACAAGTATAGTAACATGTTTTAGTTGCAGCTTCACATAGAATGCCCTAGTTTGGCGTACTTTTCCTGAGTCACATTATTGCCTGTTATGAGATTTCTATCTATCTATCTATCTATCTATCTATCTATCTATCTATCTATCTATCTATGTATCAATAGACCCTCCAGCAGCCAGCAACAATAGACCCCTCCCTCAACAGTAGATCCCTCCCAGCAACACTAGACCCCCCACAACAATAGATCCCCAGCGACCATAGATCCCCCAGCAGACAGCATCAATAGACCCTCCAGGACACTCTAGTACCCCTTGCTAGTGCATATATTATGTGCTGGAGGTGCCAGAACTGCATTCCCCCGTGTTCCCACTTACAAAAAAGCCCTGTATGTGTCTGTTTGTCTGTCTGTTTATCTATTTTTCCAGGGCTTTCTTTCCTCTGGGAATAGGTGCAGGTACTCCCTCCTTCTGAATCACCCCTCGTCTCTGCCTCCTACCCACCTTTGAGCACCGACCCTTGGTTCCACCCGCTACCCACCTCCTAGCACCACCCCTTGTAAGGAATACAGAACCAAGTAATTTGTATGCAATTTGACACTGATAACAAGAAAAGCATTAAAATAGACCAACAACAATAGACCTCCCACATCAACAAAAGACCCTCCCCAGCAACAAAAGATCCACTCAGCAACAATAAAGCTGTCACAAATAACTACCCGCCACCCCAGCAACAATAGACCCACACTAGCAACAGTAGATCTACCAGCTGCCAGCAACAATAGACCCCTCCCTCAACAGTAGATCCCTGCCAGCAACAATTGACCATCCTTCAGCAACAGTGGATCCTCCACCAGCAATAATAAACCTCCCCAGCAACTCTAGACCCCCCACAATAATAGATCCCCCCGGAGACCATAGATCCCCTAGCAGCCAGCATCAATAGACCCTCCAGTACACTCTAGTACCCCTTGCCATTGCATACATTCTGTGCGGGAGGTACTGGAACTATGCTCCCCATTGTGTCTCTGAAAAAAAAGCCCTTTGTGTCTGTTTGTTTATGTATATATCTATCTATCCATCCAGAGCTTTTTTTTCCCATCTGGGAATAGGTGCAGGTGCTCTCCCCTTCCGAAATTCCCCCCGTCTCCGCCTCCTACCCACCTTTGAGCACCAGCCCTTGGTTCTATCCGTTACCCACCTCCTAGCACCACCCCTTGTAAGGAATACAGAACCAAGTAATTTGTATGCAATTTGACACTGATAACAAAAAAAGCTTTAAAGTAGATCCCCTGCAGAACCCCCCACAACAATAGATCCCCCCAGAGACCATAGATCCCCCAGCAGTCAGCATCAATAGACCCTCCAGCACACTCTAGTACCTCTTGCCATTGCATACATTCTGTGCCGGAGGTGCCAGAACTGCGTTCCCCCGTGTTCCCACTGAAAAAAAGCCATCTCTGTGTCTATCTATCTATCTATCTATCTATCTATCTATCTATCTATCTATCTATCTATCTATCTATGTGTGCTGTGAACAAGGCTTATTGGCGAAACTAGTCTGCTGCTGACTGTACTCACTGTGAAGGCTTGAAAATAAATACGCTTGATGTTATGGAGTTGCCGGCTGCTTTTATTCGATGACCATCTATCTATCTATCTATCTATCTATCCTATCTATCTATGTCCCGATCTATCTGGGAAGTTTTGGCGTGGAGAGACAATGGCACAGGAGATACGGGCAAGACAGCTGCTCTCCTCCACCCATAACTGAAATATTATCTTGGCACTAGGATATTCTTTAAAACCCCTTTATTTTATTTGATAGTACAGAGAATTCTGCCTATTCTTGGCCAGCATTGTGAAGAGAATGGTGAAGTGTTTCATCTTACATCTGTAATTTCCATGTAGATGTAACATTTCCATACACTGAGCACGGAGGGGAACATTGTCTGAATAAAGACATTTGCTGTCAGTGTATTGATAGGCTGGAGAGCCTCTTGTCTCTTCACAATGAACCGGTCACAATGTATTTCCCATTTTTGTCTCCATCAATCCCGTCCTCTCGGCATTATCCATCTGTATCTCCTCAGATTGCTCTTATTGATAATTAGTAAGGCGTACACTCCTCCGAATAACCCCCCCCCCCCTCACCCCCTCTCTGCACCCTGCAAATGTCACTTCTCCCTTGGACACCGCCATGATTACAGGGAGCGCGAGTGAAAAAAAAAAAAAAGGACAATTCTCCATCTTACTTCCCCAAGCCGTGTGATTTATGCCAGTCTTAAATTACTGTTTGTGTTAAATTGTTTCTGTGAACGCTATTGAGGAATTTGAAGTTGTCAGATTAAGCCGCTGTATTTACTGGCTTGTTTCATTAGCCGGGCATAATTTTATATTCCCTCCTGGAAAGCTAAATTGCCAAGCATTTCCTATCGAAGCAGGCCGCGAAACAAAGAGGCCATTCACGCTGAGCCGGCCATCCTGTGTCGCTCTTTGTATGGTGAAACAATGTTGTTACTAAGCGCTCCGGAGGAAAAATGGGGAGAAGAAAATATATAAAAATAAGAACGCAGAAGAATGGGATCTGTGTCTGGAGCACTGCTGCGAAAAGACGTCTCCTCTTTTATTATGTTGATTCTTCCAATGACTAAAGAGAGATTGTACTTTATTAATAAACCTTTACTTATTCGGCCATAGATGAAAAGCAGCACTTTTTTTTTGCAGGTGCTAAAGATGCGTCAAAGGACGATGGGAATCTGAATGAGAGCAGATGTTTTTGAACATCTGCTAAAAATATTAGCATTCCGTTCATACAGACATAGGTGCAACAACCATTGTCATATACAGTATTATACTGTGGTTACTTGTTCTGCCACTAGGTGGTGTACTTGTATTTGATGCTTGTATAAGGTTCTTTCTAGTGTATACACATATAGTGTATGTGTTACCAACATCCCAAATTATAATAGAAGAAATGAATATCCCCACAGGTAGGCAGACCTTTAAAGGCAACTTGAACACCAATTGAGTTTGTTATAAAACATACATTTATTAGTTTACATTAACTCCATTATTATGGATTCGTATAAACATTCTAAAATTCAACGGCTGAAATTACATGCATGTTGCATATATTGCTTATATGAAACCATAGTGTCTTCACTCCAATCCAAGGCATTTCAGGAAAAGGTCAATGCTTTCTTTAGGTGTATGGTAGGGGATATTCATATAACCATATTAGATGATAAGATTTACATACAGAATTAAAAGAACCAAGTTTGTTTTTGCCAGATGGACAGACCAATGGTGTGTTCTTGCTAGAGGGTCCAAGTCGACCCTACGGAGGTCCCCTAAGAAAGGCAGCCTCAAGCTGCACAGCCAAGGGTTGATGGAACCTATTATCCTCCAAGCAGGGCTTGTCTTTTGGATGGCAAAAACAAACTTGGTTCTTTTAATGCATACATGACTACATGTGAATCTTATCATCTCATATGGTTATATGAATATCCCCCACCATGCCCCTGAGGAAAATATTCACCTTTTCCTGAAACGTGTCGGGTTGGAGTGGAGACACTATGGTTTAATATATGTAATAATTGAATGTAATTTCAGCCATTGAATTTTAGAATGTTAATACGAATCCATAATAATGGAGTTTTTAATGTAAACCAAGAAATGTATTTTTATAACAAATTCAATTGCTGTTCAAGTTGCCTTTAAAGTCCCACCTACCTAAAAAAAAAAAAAAAAAAAAATTGGCATAGTCACCTGGGCAGAGCGTCTTGAGATTTGGGGCTTTGGGGGTCTGTGCCAGTAAGGAAGGATTAGCCTTCAGGTACCTCTTCTGCCATGTAAGTTGCGATATTGTAAAAATCATTTGGACACAGGTACACTTTGAAGATACCATGGGGTTGATTTATTAAAGGCAAATATACTGTGTACTGCAGGTGCAGTTGTTCTAGATATGAGGGGAAGCTCTGAAATGAGTGGAAGCTCTGCTGATTTCTATTATCCAATCATGTAAAGGTAAAATGCAATTTTTTATTTTCCTTGCACGTGATTGCGTATTCTTTGCGAAGTGAAGCGTTACCTCATTTACTAAGCTATGGAGCAACTGCACTTGCAGTGCAAAGTAAATTTGCCTTTAGTAAATCAACCCCATTGTCACCTTGTCCATACAGGAACCATGCAGCCCTTTGTACTCGCCTTTGTTGCTTCTTGAACCCTTGCATCATTGGTGTCAGTGACTTGAGGTCATGGTGACGTCACTCCCATTAGTTAGGGGCCTCGTGATTTGCTGTCGTGAAATCTTAACTCCAGGGAAAAATGGTTTACCCCTGCAGTGGGTCCCTGTCCCCACTGCAATGGGTAACTGCTCATTTTGCATATAAGGGTGACGAATAAAGTTATATACTTTACCAAACTCCCTGCTCCCCTGGCAGTCTGTGCTCTCCTCCACTTTTAGATACCCTGGGTTGCAGGCGAGTCCTTGCTGTCCTCCTGTACAATGCAGGACTGCTGAGGAGGAATCCTGTGGGAGCAAGGCATAAGGTAATTATATCACCTAATTTATCATCCCCTAGGCAAAATGAGCAAGTGACCCTTGCAGTCGGCAGAGGAGGACCCCTGTAACAACATGTTCGGCGACCCATTGCAGTTTGCTACGGAAGTGACGTTCTGTCGCCGCCATCTTGCTACACCCCACACTCGTCCACAGTAAGGATACAATAAGAAGGGGGAAAGCGGACATGTTGTTACACCCACAGGAGTTTTGAATTTTACACGTATTTATAACAGTAAAGTCAGTTTATATAGTGAAATAAAGGACTTACAACTCCGTCTGACTACTTAGATCTTGATGGCGGCGATGGAACGTCATTTCCATAGCAAACTGCGATGGGTCACCGAATGTGTCGTTACACCCGCACTGCATAGGGTTCCCTCCCAATGTTCAATTTTAAATATACTTTGTTTTAATGCAAACAGTGTAGGTTCATGAATGTAACTTGGTATCAGTCTCTTATATTCCCCTGTACAGAAGCACTTGACTTGAAGAAGGAGGGGCGGACCTGGGAGCCAATCAAGTGTTCCGCATGTAAATATGCTGACAAGGAGCACTAATAGGAGGAGAGAGCAGAGTGAGCAGAGAGATGAGCTCATCAGACTCCTGCTACGTCTTTATTGTCCAGTTAGCAGGAAAGAGGACACTGCTGTATCCCTTCTACAGTCTATAATCGGAACAGAGAAATAGGTGTCATTGGCCTGGCTGGGCTTTGTAAATCTCAGAACTGGTTGGACTGACTTGGCTTTATAAATCTCACAACTGGTTGGACAAAAATCGTTCAGCAAGTAAAAAAGAGAGCAACAAAAATCTTAAAGGGCTCTAACCATTCCTTGCTCTTTCCAAAGTAAAATCTGAAGCTATAAACAAAACCACCAAAAAACATTATATACAATGTATCATTGTTTTGTTCAGGTCCCTTTATAAGGTCTTCCTGTTAGAATAAAGATGTGTAAAACTTTTTTCAATTTGGATAGAGTAAGGGAAGGTTTTAACCCGTCAGTTTTTTTTTCTGTGTCCCATTGGGGAGATTTCCTTCACTTCCTGTTCCATAACCAAAACAGGAAATGTCAGGAAATCCCTCTAAAGTAAGTAAAGTGAGGGAATCCCTGGTTGTCATCAGGGTCACTAGAACTAGTGTCCCCAATGGAAGATTTTTTCCTTTTCTGGGGACAACCCAAAAATTGCGATTTTCTTTCCTTTTCGTGATAACAGTAAACCCGACAAATAGAGAGGTTTGGTGAACTTCCCTAATGGGGACACAGACAGCAATAAATACCTGAGAGTATCTCCAACAACGTTTATTATATTCATTAGAAAGATATTAAATGTATATTTAAATTCTGCTAATGTACTGTGAGTATCTAATTCTGTCTTGATAGCAGTCTCCTCTACAGTAAAACTCTATGGAGGAAGGAAAGACCTCTTAGGCTGGGCTTACACTATTGCAAATTGGATGCGGTTTTTCCCCATCCAATTCGCATGTCAGGAGACTGTGACCGGCTCTCTATGGAGCTGGTTCAGTGGAGCGAATTGCACAGAAATCCTGTGACTCTTCTGGTCCGTTTCAGGTCCGAATTCAGGCAAAAATTCGTACTGAAATTGGACCTAAAACAGTGAACAGGGACGCACCGGACCCCTGCTGTGAGCCGCTCCACAAGCCTTAGCCAATCAGTGCATTTGTACCGACATGGTAAGAGATAAGGGATGACCTTATTGTGTTTGCTGTTCCTTTAAAGTCCAATCACAAGCTGAGGCCTCTTAAGTGACCTAGCTGCATTTCTTAAAGGAGTGGGCTGATGAAAAAAATTAAATTAACTACATACTCACCTCCTGTCCTATGTCTGCTCTAGGGGTATATTTAGATCTGCGTCTAAATATCCCTATCCTCTGAAGCTCGATCCGCATTTGGAACGTGTTTCAGAGGCTATTGACAGGCGATGAAGAAGCGATGAAGAAGCGATGCAACGCCTCCTCTTCGCCTGTTTTAACCCCATATTTGGCAACAAACAAGCTGCAACCGCGCACATTTCGGTTGTGGGTCATTTGCGTCGCTTCCACATTTTCTTGAATGTGTAGCATTCGGCGTGCTTGCCGCCAATCGATTGCTACATGTCAAGTTTACTTCGCAACCACAGCATGTAAACAACCCTATCCACTACCTATTGCAGCTTAAGGGAGGTGGCTGGCAGTCAGAAAAAAAGCGTCTCAAATATGCATTTTTTCCCTTTAACAATGGGGCCCCCAGGTCCTACCCCCCTCCCCATATGTGAATGAGTATGGGGTACCTCTACCCAATCACCAAAAAAGTGTCAAAAAATAATAAAAACACAGAGACAGTTTTTGACAAATCAGTGTCCCCCCCAATGTAAATCCATTGTCAATCATGCCGCCCGCCACACCCTAAAAAAAAAGGCTCCCGCCGTCCATGAGGGGTGGTCGCTTACTGCAGGCTAAGCCGTTTGTAATTTCTTTAATAGGTAAGGGACGGGGCCACCTGGCTATGTCACCTTGTGCCACTGCCCAATTCTGAAGTCACTGACCCAGCATGCATCCCATACTCATTCACATGGGGGGACTGGGATCTGGGGGCCCCCTTCTTAAAGGGAGCTTCCAGATTCTGATTAGCCCCCTGCCCACAGACCATTGTCCCCATCAACATGAGGACAAGGTGCTTTGGGGGGCAGAGAATTCCCTGCCACAAAGCACATCCTATGTTGAGGGCATGTGGCCTGGTATGGTTCAGGAAGGGGGGGGGGGCTCGCTTATTCCCTCCTTTCATTAATCTGCCAGGTTGCTGGATTTTGGGGGGGGGGGGGCCCACACCATTTTTAAAAACATTTGGGCACGGGGATTCTCTTTAAAATCCATACCAGTGTCTTGGGTGGATTTGGGGAGGGCACACCGTTTTTTTTCACATTTTTTAATTGCCGGCTGGTGTTCAATTTAAAAAAAGCACTGCAAAAAAAACAAAACAATTGGAGGTGAAATTTCACTCAAATTTCATCACTCATCCCTGAGATCAATAGAAAGCATTGTTTGCCATCAGTCAGGATGTGAGTTTTGGTAAAAGTGATTGTGGGAAAGGATCCACCATCAGAACGCATTCTAAGAACTTCGCTCATCTCCAGCAGCTGCTTTTGGCTTTCTCTATTCTTATCCGATTTTTTTTTTTTTTAATTTGCATATAAAATTGTCATCAAAAGAGATGCAAAGCTGAGTTACTTAACAGGCTATTATCACACCAGCGTCTCCTGTCTCCAGTCTAATAATCCAGCGGCAATCAAGTGTCATACGAAGCTCTGCGCGGTCTTTAATCATGCTCCGCTGAATGCTTCATTATATTTTGATTTCTCAGTAAAAAGTCTGCCTCATTTCTCTTTTTTAGAACATAGCGATTATCAATATTTTTGTTTGTTTTGAAAGCTTTTGAAAGGAGGATAATTGTATTAGAGGTGAATTAGAACTTGTTTTCCCCAAATCTTCGTAAGTAGTATTTATTGTCCAATAAAATCAGGTGATATTGGAGTTTTTTGTGATTGCAGTGAAAAATACTGGCGTGCCAATGTCTGTTCCTTGAGTGCCTTCCAAAATAACTTCTCTTTGTTTGGTTTCTGCTGTTTGATGGTGGTTGGAGGACTTTTGGAGTTGGGGACACGGTGGGGACATGGTACGTCTGAAAATGCTTCAGCCATCAAAAAGATTGTAGACTCAACTTTATCCAAATATTCTTTTTTTAGTTTTGGATAGAGTGTCAGGTGCTTATTTCTCAGGGAGTTAATAGGAGGTACTGGATCCTACACAAATTGACATTTACAACATTGAGATGAGTCTATGCTTTAAAAAGATAGCATTGGTGAGGCATTTCTGAAAAACGACAGGGCATTAAAAGAGGACCTTGAGAAAAATCCAGGTGTTTGTAGGTAACAAGAGAGCCACATCAATGATTTTAGAGTACAGCAATGTTTATTTCTACAAAAAATTCCAGGATGATGATCCAACGAGTTTAGGGGGTTGTAAAGTACACCCTTCATCAGAACTTCTAAGAGCTGCTTAGAATGAAAATGGCAGATTCAGAGACGTTCGGGGAGTTCTGGAGTTAAAGGCCCCTTTACCAATAGCCAGCAGCTACAATCTGCTTTAGAAAAAGGAGCAATTTTACTTTAGAACTCACCAAACTCCTTTGAGTCTGCCATTTTTACCCTAGTCAGCAACATAAGCATTGATGAAGGAGGTCTCCTACAACCCCAAATGTGGTGGCTTGTCACCTTGGTTTGGTATGTTGAAATAAATATTTCTAGAACGTAAACCCATTGCTGTGGGCTCTTTCCTTATCCTCAAACTCTTTCCTTATCCACAAACCGAACTTTATTTTTGTCTGCGACCCCCTTGGGTAGGTTTACCACCATTTTGTAAAATTCAAAAGCTGAGGGGAAGGGACTTTGGTGAGGTGCAATTGTCACCAGGACAAAGAAGGCACAGGGAACAGGTTGAGGTTTTCTCCCCCATAGATCAATATTATATCTGCTAGTGCTTTGCAAAGGTCCTGTAGTTTGCGGGGTATAAAAGGAATGTGATTATATATAGGCAGGCTTAAAAACATGCTGTAAATTAAGAATGCTTTCAGAAGAAGAAGTGTTAATAGTTTATTTTTATCAATCAACAAAATGACAAAAAAAAAGTAAATAAACAGAAGAAAAATACAAATCAAGTCAATATTTGGTGGGACCATCCTTTGCCTTCAAAATAGGATCTGCACACAGTTTTTGAAGGAACTCGGCAGGAAGATTGTTCCAGACATCTTGGAGAACTAACCAGAGGTCTTCTGCGGATGTAGGCTGCCTCAAATCCTTCTGTCTCCTCGTGTAATCTCAGATAGACTCGATGATGCTGAGATAAGGGCTCTTTGTGGGCCAAATCATCACGCTGAAGACAGTTCTTAATGGCACCGGCTGTATGTTTGCGGTCATTGTCCTGCTGCAGAATCAATTTTTGGCCAATCACAGGCCACCATGATAGTATGGCATGATGGATAAGTATCTGCCTCTATTTCTCAGCATTGAGGACACCATTGATCCTGACCAAATCTCCAACTCCATTTGCAGAAAGGAAGCCCCAAACTTGCACGGAACCTCCACTATGCTTCACTGTTGCCGGCAGACTCATTATTGTACTGCTCTCCAGCCCCTCAGCTAACAAACTGCCTCCAGCTACAGCCAAATATTTTGACTCATCAGTCTAGAGCACCTGCTGCCATTTTTCTGTACCCTGGTTCCTATGTTTTCATTCATAATTGGGTCACTTAGATTTCTTTCCATGTCGGAGGTATGGCATTTTGGCCAGAATTTTTCCATGAAGACCACTTCTGGCCAGACTTATCCAAACAGTAGATGGGTGTACCTGGGTCCCACTGGATTCTGCCAGCTTTGTGCTGATGGCACTGCTGGACATGTTCTGATGGCGAAGGGAAGTAAGCATGATGTGTCTTTCATCTGCTGCATTAAGTTACTTTGGCTGACTACTGCGTCTGTGGTCCTCAATGTTGCCCATTTCTTTGTGCTTCTTCAAAAGAGATTGAACAGCATATCTTGAAACCTCAGTCTGCTTTGAAATCTTTGCCTAGGAGAGACCTTACTGATGCAGTTGGCTGTTCCTCACCCAGTTTTAAGCCTCCTACACAACTGTTTCTGTTTCAGTTAATGACTGTGTTTCATCCTACATAGGAAATTGATGATCATTAGCACCTGCATTGTATAATTGGGTAAACATATACCTGACACTACTCCTACAAAACCTCTGACCTCTGTGCAAGTTTAAGAATTGAAGATGGTTTTAAGCCAAAAGGTAGTCACAGCCAATATTGATTTGATTTAGATTTTTCTTCTGCTCGCTCACTTTGCATTTTGTAAATTAATAAAAATAAACAATTAAAA
Source organism: Lithobates sylvaticus (assembly GCA_028564925.1). Classification (NCBI taxonomy): domain Eukaryota; kingdom Metazoa; phylum Chordata; class Amphibia; order Anura; family Ranidae; genus Lithobates; species Lithobates sylvaticus. The sequence goes on from CM053029.1 coordinate 166,776,247, forward strand.
TAGATATTGTAACGCCGAGCGCTCCGGGTATCTCCTCCACCCCGGAGCGCTCACGGCGTTCTCCCTCCTGCAGCGCCTCGGTCAGTTCCCCTGACCTCAGGCGCTGCAGCGTTGCTGGGATGCGATCCTCGGTCTGCCCGGGGATCGCATCCCACTCCTCTCACCTGTCCCCCGCTCCTTCCGGCGTGCGCGCGCTCCCGCTCCCCAGGCGCGCGCGCGCGAGTGTTCCCTCACTTAAAGGGCCAGCGCACAATCAATTGGTGCCTGGCCCAATTACTGTTTTCCCCCAAAATCAATAAAAACCCACTTCCCCTTCCTGTCCTCGCCGGATCTTGTGTTGCCTTTGTGCCCAGTGAAAGCGTTAGTGTGTTTTGCTCCCTCTGTGTATCCAGACCTTTGCTGTTGCCCCCCGACTACGAACCTTTGCCACCTGCCTTGACCCTTTGCTACGTCTGACCTTCCTTTTGCCTAATCCTTGTGTACCGCGCTTGTCTCAGCTGTCAGTGGGGTCGAGTTGCTATTGGAGGACACGACCTGGTTGCTACCGCCGCTGCAAGTCCATCCCGCCTTGCGGCGGGCTCTGGTGAAAACCAGTAGCAACATTAGAACCGGTCCTCCAATACAACCCGTGCTATCGCCCCATTGGCATAGGGGATCCACCTCCTGCTCCCCGTCGTACCCGGTACGTGACAGTAGATCCGGCCATGGATCCCGCTGAGGTCCCGCTGCCTAGCCTCTCGGATCTGACCACGGTGGTCGCCCAACAAGGACAGCAATTGGCGCAGTTGACTGCTATGCTACAGCAGCTTCTACCGTCTCCACCGCCAGCTCCTACATCTCCTCCGCCACGAGTTGCTGCTGCTAGGATCCGCCTGTCCCTTCCTGACAAATTCAATGGGGATCCCAAGCTGTGCCGAGGGTTCCTATCCCAGTGTTCCCTCCATCTGGAGATGTTGTCGGACCAGTTCCCCACAGAACGGTCAAAGGTGGCGTTCGTGGTCAGCTTACTATCTGATAAGGCCCTAGCCTGGGCTACACCACTTTGGGACCGTGGCGATCCTGCCACAGCTTCTATCCCAGCCTTCTTCTCTGAGGTCCGCAGTGTCTTCGAAGAACCAGCCCGGGCCTCCTCTGCCGAGACGGCTCTCCTGAACCTCGTCCAGGGGAATTCTTCAGTGGGCGATTACGCCATTCAGTTCCGCACCCTGGCATCTGAACTCTCCTGGAACAATGAGGCACTCTGCGCAACCTTCAAAAAAGGTCTATCCAGTCATGTCAAAGATGTGCTGGCGTCGCGTGAGATTCCTGCTACCCTGTCTGAACTCATCCAGCTAGCCACCCGCATTGACATGCGTTATACCGAAAGGCGCCTAGAGCTACGACAGGAAAGGGACTTTGGTCGCGTCAGGCGGTTTCCGCGCCTGGCACCTCTCTTCCAGAATCCTCTGCAACCCGTTCCTGCTCCTCCTGCTGAGGAGGCTATGCAAGTGGATCGGTCACGCTTGACCACACAAGAGAGGACTCGGCGCCGAGATCATAACCTGTGCCTGTATTGCGCCAGTCCCGACCATTTCCTAAAGGACTGCTCTATCCGCCCTCAGCGTCAGGGAAACGCTCGCACCTAGCTAACGTAGGAGAGGCGCTGCTAGGTGTGGATTCTTCCTCTCCCCGTCTGACCATTCCTGTGCGGATTTCTCTGACCAAGGGATCCTCTTTCTCCACGGTGGCCTTTCTGGACTCTGGTTCGGCAGGAAACTTCATTGAAGCTTCACTCATCAACAAATTTAATGTTCCAGTTACTCGTCTCGTCAAGCCCTTTTTCATCACCTCTGTAAATGGTCAAAATCTGAACTGTATAGTGCGATATCGCACTGAACCTCTTCTCATGAAGATTGGAGTTCTCCATCATGAAAAGATTAGCTTCTTGGTGTTACCCAACTGTACCTCAGAGATCCTTTTGGGCCTACCCTGGCTCCAGTTACATTCTCCTACCCTCGACTGGTCCTCGGGGGACATCAAGAGTTGGGGTCCTTCCTGTCACAGGCATTGCCTCAAGGCGGTACCCATTAAACAACTTTCCAACGCTCCTGCTCTGCCTAATCTTCCCAAGCCTTACCAGGACTTTTCCGACGTGTTTTGCAAAAAGCAAGCGGAGGTTTTGCCACCACACAGACCCTTTGATTGCCCTATTGATCTCCTCCCTGGTACCACCCCGTCCCGTGGCAGGATCTACCCTCTCTCCGTTCCGGAGACACAAGCCATGACAGACTACATCCAGGAGAACCTCAAGAGAGGCTTCATCCGCAAGTCCTCTTCCCCTGCTGGAGCAGGATTCTTCTTTGTCGCCAAAAAGGACGGGTCCCTACGTCCCTGCATTGACTATCGTAGTCTTAATAAAATCACGGTAAAAAATCGCTACCCACTGCCTCTCATCTCTGAACTGTTTGACCGTTTGCGCGGAGCAAGTCTTTTCACCAAACTGGACCTCCGGGGCGCATATAATCTCATCCGTATCCGTAAAGGCGATGAATGGAAAACCGCCTTTAACACCCGTGACGGACACTTTGAATACCTAGTCATGCCCTTTGGGTTATGCAATGCCCCTGCGGTCTTCCAAGACTTTGTGAATGAGATTTTCAGAGATCTGCTGTACACTTGTGTTGTTGTCTATCTGGATGATATCCTGATTTTCTCCTCTAGCTTGGAGGAGCACCGTCTTCATGTCCGCCAAGTGCTCCAGCGACTCCGTGATAACCGTCTGTACGCCAAACTAGAGAAATGTCTCTTTGAACGCTGCAGTCTTCCCTTCCTGGGGTACTTGGTCTCTGGACAAGGTCTCCAAATGGACCCTGCGAAACTCTCTGCTGTCCTGAACTGGCCACGTCCTACTGGGCTGCGGGCCATCCAGCGTTTCCTCGGATTCGCCAACTATTACCGCCAGTTCATTTCCCACTTTTCCACCATTGTCGCGCCTATTGTGGCACTAACCAGAAAAAGTGCGGATCCGAGGTCCTGGCCTCCTCAAGCTAATGAGGCATTTAACCGCCTCAAATCTGTCTTTGCCTCTGCACCAGTTCTGTCCAGGCCTGACCCCCTCAAACCGTTCTTCATGGAAGTCGATGCCTCCTCTGTGGGAGCTGGAGCCGTGCTTCTCCAGAAGGACTCCAAGGGCAAGAACGTCACCTGTGGTTTTTTCTCCAAGACCTTTTCCCCCCCTGAAAAGAACTATTCCATTGGAGACCGTGAATTACTGGCCATTAAGCTAGCACTTGAGGAGTGGAGACATCTCCTTGAGGGGTCCGCTCATCTCATCACGATCTTCACTGATCACAAAAATCTCTCTTACCTCCAGTCCGCCCAGCGATTAAACCCACGCCAAGCCAGGTGGTCGTTGTTTTTTGCCCGCTTCAACTTCGAGATTCACTTCCGTCCTGCAGACAAGAATGTCAGGGCTGACGCCCTCTCTCGTTCCACCGATTCCTCTGAGTCCGACTCTCCTGTACAACATATTGTACCTCCTGAGTGTCTGATCTCTTCTGCCCCGGCCTCCTTGCTGCAAGTTCCTCCGGGGAAAACCCTGGTCCCTCCACGTCTCCGACTTCAGGTCCTCAAATGGGGTCACTCCTCCCATCTGGCTGGTCATCCTGGAATCAAGAAATCCTCCCAACTGATTTCCAGGTATTACTGGTGGCCTTCCTTAAAAAAGGATGTGACGGACTTCGTACAGGCCTGTACCACATGTGCTCGAAACAAGACTCCTCACCAAAGGCCTGCAGGTCTTCTTCACCCTCTGCCTGTGCCTGAACGACCCTGGGCCCACATAGCTATGGATTTCATCACGGACCTCCCTCCTTCCCACGGCCACACTACCATATGGGTGGTCGTGGATCGTTTCTCCAAAATGGCACATTTTGTCCCGCTTCCAGGGCTTCCTTCTGCACCTATACTCGCCAAACATTTCTTCCTTCAGATTTTTCGCCTTCATGGACTTCCATCCCACATCGTCTCGGACAGAGGCGTCCAGTTTGTGTCTAAGTTCTGGAGAGCTCTCTGCAGTCAATTGAAAGTCAAACTAGACTTCTCCTCTGCCTACCACCCTCAGTCCAATGGACAAGTGGAGAGAGTCAACCAGATCCTGGGGGCCTACCTGCGACACTTTGTCTCGGCCCGTCAAGACGACTGGGCTGACCTCCTACCCTGGGCCGAATTTTCTTATAATTTGAAAGAGTCTGAGTCTTCCTCTCTGTCACCCTTCTTTGTGGTTTACGGCCGTCATCCTCTTCCCCCCCTACCCATCCCCACTTCTTCCGGAGTCCCCGCTGTAGACGAAGTCACCCAGGAGCTGTCATCCATCTGGAAAGAGACCCAAAGGTCGCTTGCCCTGGCCTCTTCTCGCATGAAGAAACATGCTGACAGCAAAAGAAGACCTCCTCCGGTATTCTCCCCTGGCGATAGGGTGTGGCTCTCCTCCAAGTACATTAGGTTCCGCATCCCCAGTTACAAGTTGGGTCCCCGCTACCTCGGCCCATTCAAGATCAAGGCTCAGATCAATTCTGTGTCCTACAAACTGCATCTTCCTCCTTCCCTCCGCATTCCCAACTCCTTCCATGTTTCTCTCCTCAAACCCTTTGTTCTTAATCGCTTTTCCCCCAAGGTCCCCGCTCCTGCTCCGGTCACCGGCTCCTCCGACATCTTCTCCGTTAAAGAGATCCTTGCCTCTAGAACCATCCGAGGTAAACGTTTCTATCTTATTGACTGGGAGAACTGTGGGCCTGAGGAGAGGTCTTGGGAACCGGAAGGTAACATCATTGACAAAGATCTCATCCGCAGGTTCTTGGGTTCCAGGAGGAGGACGAGGCCCAAGAGGAGGGGGAGACCCAAGGGGGGGGGTACTGTAACGCCGAGCGCTCCGGGTATCTCCTCCACCCCGGAGCGCTCACGGCGTTCTCCCTCCTGCAGCGCCTCGGTCAGTTCCCCTGACCTCAGGCGCTGCAGCGTTGCTGGGATGCGATCCTCGGTCTGCCCGGGGATCGCATCCCACTCCTCTCACCTGTCCCCCGCTCCTTCCGGCGTGCGCGCGCTCCCGCTCCCCAGGCGCGCGCGCGCGCGAGTGTTCCCTCACTTAAAGGGCCAGCGCACAATCAATTGGTGCCTGGCCCAATTACTGTTTTCCCCCAAAATCAATAAAAACCCACTTCCCCTTCCTGTCCTCGCCGGATCTTGTGTTGCCTTTGTGCCCAGTGAAAGCGTTAGTGTGTTTTGCTCCCTCTGTGTATCCAGACCTTTGCTGTTGCCCCCGACTACGAACCTTTGCCACCTGCCTTGACCCTTTGCTACGTCTGACCTTCCTTTTGCCTAATCCTTGTGTACCGCGCTTGTCTCAGCTGTCAGTGGGGTCGAGTTGCTATTGGAGGACACGACCTGGTTGCTACCGCCGCTGCAAGTCCATCCCGCCTTGCGGCGGGCTCTGGTGAAAACCAGTAGCAACATTAGAACCGGTCCTCCAATACAACCCGTGCTATCGCCCCATTGGCATAGGGGATCCACCTCCTGCTCCCCGTCGTACCCGGTACGTGACAGATATATTTGAAAGCATTCTTACTCTACAGCATTTCTTCACACTTACCTAAATCCTTTGCATAGTACTGTATCTATCTCTGCCCTTCTATTTTTATTTCATTTATAGTGTGCAGTATCTTGGCTTGGTTTCATTCTGGTAACATCCCAAGTTATTGGCCTCCTGTGAGTGTCACTACCTGGAATCTAATTGTAGAACGTGTATCATTTAATGCACACTATTGATTATGATCAGTGTGACACTGCTGAATACTATGAGATGTCTATCGCTGATAAGTGTTTTGCCGATCAATAAGACTCCCTGAAATCCTGAGTGGTGGAGTGTATTTAAGGGACGGAGAAGAAAGTTCTCCACTGGGAGGACTGGGATGTGCTAATGGTCTCCAGTGGATTCAGGAAAATGCCAAACCAGGAACATGGCTCACAGCAAAGAGGAAGAGGACAGAATCTGAAAATGTAATTATGGAGAATGTGGCAGAACACCCAGTCAAAGGTATTCTATTTATTTTTTTGTGTAACATACATGATTATGACCAGCTTAATTTAGACTAGTTACCAACACAATTCTGTGAGAAAAAATTCTTGATGTGTCATATTATACAGCAACAGTATAGTAGAGCTCCGATTTGTACAGGCATACCCCACTTTTAATTTCACAATGGGACCAGTGCATGTATATAAAACGAAAATGAAGTAATCCCTTATTTCACTTCTGGGGGGTCAGAGGCTGTAGTGGGGGAATCAGGGCCTAGAGTGGGAGGCCATGGGCTGTAGTGGGGAGTAAGGGAGTGAAGTTTATAGTACTGTACAGTAATCCATCTACAGTTAGGCAGCAACTCTGGGCTGACTGGCGGGCAACTCTGGGCTGCCTGGCAGGACATTGCCTCTTCACTTGCGGCCTCTATTAATAGCGACAACTCCAGGCGGCAGCTCCGCCTCTTCCAAGTCATACTTGCGGCTGTGCGGCATGGGAATGTCTGTACTTGCAAGCCCCCTCACGTACACTCATGGGTATGGCCGTACTCAGGAGTCTACGTAAGTAAGTGCACTTAAAGCAGGGTATGCCTGCAATTGTATACACCATATTATTTTTTCTCTATTTGCTTTTTCCCCCCACAAAAGTGGAGTTACCCTTTAAACTGCTGCAGGCCATAGACAATGCAATTTTTCCAGGGTTGCAGGAAATAAAATCACTCGAACCCCCCCTCAACAGTGACTGTGGAGCTATTGTGTTCTCCTGGCGAGAGGGGGGGGGGGCAGGGCGCGGTGAGCCATCCCTGCCATGAGAACACAGTGATTAGTGCTAGCAGCTATAGCCACTGGCAAAAATCATATGCTAGAAATCTGACATTATGATTGTACCCAAGTTGATTGGGTACAATCAGCCTGCCCATACATGAATTGAATCTCGGCTGGTTCAGCAGGGACCAAACCATCTTTGGCTGGCTTAAAGTGTTATTTTCTTTAAGACAAATTTTAAACAGCGGTGCTCCATTTTTTGGAGGGGCGGCAAACAAATCCCCACCCCGCTCGCTCACCCACCGGCCCCGCACTTACCCCATCCAGGTCACTAGCGGCTTCCCCGGCTTCTCCTTTCGGCCAATCCGATTGCTTCTCCTCCCGGTCAATCCAGTCTTAGGACCCACTTCTTGTACTGATTGCCCGGGAGGAGAAGCAGGAAGATAATAGCAAATCAACATTCGCTAATGTCACAAGTGTGTGGGCTCAGTTCGCAGTGCATTGCCCCACAAGCCTAACCTTTTTGAAGCCAATTAGAGCCTCATGTTCCCAAAGAAATGTATGCTTCTGGTGCCCCGCAAGCGGAGATTAGGGGGCGGCGCATGGAGATTAGGGGGACAGCACCCCTGCGCCCCTTATGGACCGGCCTTCTCTGCCTTTTAGATGATAATATTTAAAGATAAAAGAATAGACAAGTATGGTAAAATGTTTTAGTTGCAGCCTAACCTATAAGCTGTAGTTTAGTCATAGCTAGAAAGTTGAACTCCAGACATAGAATTATAAATGATATTGATCTATATTAAAAAGAAAGAAGGATTTCTATAATATACACTCATAGAGCAATGGCACCGAGTCTGAAGATGTTATTACTGGTGATATGAATGGACCAGACACGGCAAGTGCCTCTGAATGTCGCTGGAAATTCTCTCCGACCGTAAATCTTGTGTGTTATTGCTGGAGAGGCTTTGACTCCATATTTGAAACTACCCAGAAGCCTTCTGGAAACAGCAGAGGTGACCCAGGCGTGAGGGAACGCCAAACTACAAAGGGAGCTGTCATTTTTCTTCTGGGGCTTGTCATGGAGGGCACCCATAACATAAGAATTGTGTTTCTGGCAACACGGATGGTAACTAATTAACACAATACAAATAGATGGACAGAACCAGCGATCAATCACTGCACAATTCTGCAGATGACACAAGACCGCATGCATATTAGATGTATTCTGGGAACTGGGAAGAAGAAGCCAACTCTTCACATTTCAGAGATTATACACTGACATACAATATGTGGACAGTGTCAGTAGTTTTTTTTCTTTTTAATAATTCTTTTTTTTTACAATTTAATTTGTTCTAATTTTTTTTCTTCACAATGCTTTTTGGGGGGAGGGGGTTGGGGCAGTGGACAGTGTTGGTAGTGGTGTCAATAGTTTTTTATTACATTTTTTTACACTTTTTCATTTTATTTTTTACAATTTTATTTTTTTGGGGGGCTTTGGTGAGATGTCAGGGGTCTAAACAGACCCCTGACATCTCCCATTTTCTCCAATCTCTGTCTTCCTCCAGTCACAGCATCCCGACCACAGTTAGGAAGCACTTCCTAGGAGCATACTTCATTGCCCCTGATGAAAGAAAGCCGCACACCCAGAGACTGACAAAAACGGAGACCTGACATTCCTCCACGCCTTTGTCCAGGCCCCCGGCCGCCGGCTTTCCTTCTCAAGACCCCAAATCTTCCCAACCTCACCCAGAATGTCGTGCACCACCACCTCAACAGGAAGGACTTTTTTCCAAATGGAGACCTGACATCGTGCATTCCATGTGAAGAAACGGACTACTAAGCTAACTAAAAAGTGTCTCAAAATCAAAATCCTGATGTGTCTCAAAGGCCCCGTACGACCACTCCGCATAACTCAAGTGGGAAAGGAAAGTGATACCCAGAGCCCCACCCACCCACTTGTAGACTTGGAAGGGGCACTGAAGCAAGAAGTGGTCCATTGTCTCCTCCACCTCACCACATTCCACTCTTGGACAACTACGGTTCTCCCCAGAGCGATGCTTCAGGTTGCCCTTTACATTGAAAACAAAAAATATATAGCTTTTTTGTTTACATTGTATTGTGTGTATCTCACATTAAGTTGCAGCAGAGAATTTTTTTATTATTTAAATATTCATTTTTTCACTTCATTATATAAGTTCACTATTATTAGACAGCGCTGTTTTCCCAGCGTTCACATGCCCTTTACATTGAGTCTGCCATGAAACAAGCACCAGGCCAAATCCCGAAACTTTAAAGGGATTCTCTCTAGATTAAGCAAACGCAGACCCTCCCTCATAACAGGGCCTGGGCAATCCCTCAAGGCCAGTGGTTCGCTAAAGGCAGATTCAACAACCCTCCTCTCCAGGTCCTTCCTAGGAAGAGACTTAATTTCCTCCGCCATCACTCGCCACTGGCGAAGCATTTTCAGGCACAAAGCAACATAAGCTGGGAGCTTACCATGTCGGACCCTCAGGCTTTTCACTGGCCCACCATTCTCCCAGCTTTGCAGAAAAGGCCTAAACCAGGACTGAAAAATGCCAACTCACCCTGGCAGTTCCTCTGCCAGCATGTTAGCAAAATTATGTTTCAAAGACATCAGAGAAAAAAAAAAACAACCAGGTTGACCATACCTAAGCCGCCCATCGGCCTGGGATCTTAACGAGATTCAGTTTGTTCCCCCATAACAGTTGGAAGAAACAGCTGTAGATTCTCGCATAGAGAGACATTGGCAAAACACAGACAAAGCTGACATACAGAAATACTGGGATCAGGTAAGTTTTAATCAGGTCAATCCTTTCCCTGCAAGAGAGTTTCCAGTCCTTCCAGGTGGCAACCTTGGCATTGGCATCTTGTAGCCTGCTTTCCCAATTTGCGAGGCCATAATCGCCGGGATCAAATTTGATGCCTAAAACTTGAATTTTCTGTCGGGGCTCTGGGAAGATGTCCGGAAGCTCAAAGCCATTGCCTTCCTCATCCATCCAAAAAACGTCACTTTTATCCTGATTGATCTTTGAGCCAGATGCCTCAGCATACTGCTCCATCACCAAGACCACCTCCTCTGCCTCCTCTGTCCCAGAGATGAAAACAGACACATCATCAGCATAGGCCACGACCCTCAGAGGAGGCTCACCAGGAATGCCCAAAGGCACTCCACACAACGGTCCGCTCTCTAACCTCCGGATAGAGGGATCGATTGCGAGCGAGTATAACAGAGGACTCAGAGGACACCCCTGACGCACACCTGAGCCAACCTCAAAGGGCTGTCCAATCCAACCATTCACAAGCATGAAGCTTTCAGCCCCTCTGTACAAGGTCTTCAGCCAATCAATAAAGCCCCCCTCCAGGCAGTGGCGTCACTAGGGTTGGTGTCACCCGGTGCGAAAAATAATGGTGTCACCCCCCCCACCAACTATAGTCCCCCCTCAGTACAGACCCCCTCCACTAACTACAGACCCCCCTCCTGCAGTATAGATCCCCCTCCCTCAGTACAGACCCCCACACTAAGTACAGACCACCCTCCATCAATATAGACCCCCCTCCCTCAGTATAAACCTCCTCCCTCAGTACAGACACCCCTTCAGTGCAGACCCCTCCATCAGTACAGACACCCCCCCTTAGTGCAGTCACCCCCCAGCAGTACAGATACCCCTCCCAGTGCAGACCCCCCAGCATTACAGACACCCCCCTCAGTGCAGACCCTACCAGCAGTACAGATACCCCCCTCAGTGCAGACCCCCCCAGTGCAGATCCCCCCCAGGGCAGGCCCCCAGCAGTACAGATTTCCCCCCTCAGTGCAGACCCCCAGTACAGACCCCCCAGTGCAGACACCCCCCAGTGCAGACACCCCAAAAGACAGACAGTACAGACCCCCTCAGTGCAGACCCCCCCCCCAGTGCAGATCCCCCCCAGGGCAGGCCCCCCAGCAGTACAGATCTCCCCCCTCAGTGCAGACCCCCAGTACAGACCCTCCAGTGCAGACACCCCCCCAGTGCAGACACCCCAAAAGACAGACAGTACAGACCCCCCAGTGCAGATATCCCCCCTCAGTGCAGACCCCCAGTACAGACCCACCAGTGCAGACACCCCAAAGTACAGACACCCCCCCCCTGGGTGCAGACACCCCCCAGTGCAGACCCCCCAGTGCAAATCCCCCCAGTACAGACATATCTCTCAATACAGACACCCCCCTCACAGACCTCAGATACAGACAGCGTGTGTGTCCCTCGAGCTCCTCCTCCTTTGTGGATGTAAACAGAGGAGGGGGAGGCGGCTTCGTTCCGCTCCGCTCCGCTGGGGGACACAGCTGCGGCGACGGTGAGACACGGCGGCGGGCGGTGTTAGCGGTGCCGCTACCCAAGGGTGTCACCCCTTTGGCGGGTGTCACCCGGGTGCGGCGCGCACCCCCCGCACCCGGCTAACAACGCCACTGCCTCCAGGCCATACTTGCCAAGAAGCAGCCATAGGTACTCATGATTGACCTGATAAAAAGCTTTAGCCTGATCCAATGCCAGCAAGTACTTTCTCCAGCCTGCAGCCCTGCACTGCTCCAAGGCCTCCCGGACAGCTAACACTGCTGAAAAAGTGCTTCTACCCTGAACCGAACAGTGCTGGTGGCTAGAACGCTCTTGGGAGCCTCCACCTTCGTCTTCCTCAACATGGTCCATGCTTGCCTGGGAAAAGCCTGCAGGACAGGCCCAGGCTTGCTGCTTCTCTCAGCTGAGATCCCAGCAGAGTGAGCCAACAGCACCTTGCAAAACAGCACCACCTGGTGGAGAAGCTCCTCTGGTGCAGAGACTGATGTGACTGGCTCAGTGTTCTCTGTACAGTACTGCAGAATGTCAGAGCTATAAAAATGTATAATAACAGTGTGCGACTGTGATGAGGAGATTAGAATGTAAGCTCCTTTGGTGCAGAGACTGATGTGACTGGCTCAATGTTCTGTGTACAGTACTGCAGAATATATCAGAGCTGTTCAATCAGGCAGATAATACCTTATCCAGCATTTAGCCTTACCCGAAATTTCATTGTTTTAGCTAAAATAATCTATATTCATGGTTGGTTATCAAAGCATTTTCTAGTACATAATAAAAAATAAAATAAAAACATGTTGCAGCCCACTACGTTGTAAAGTCTTAGGCCCCTTTCACACTGGGGCATTTTCAGGCGCTACAGCGCTAAAAATAGCACCTGTATATCGCCTGAAAAAAAGCGGGTCCTTTCACACTGGAGCGGTGCGCTAGCAGGACGGTAAAAAAAAGTCCTGCTAGCAGCATCTTTGGAGCGGTGAAGGAGCGGTGTATTCACCGTTCCTACCCATTGAAATCAATGGGGCAGCGCGGCTATACCGCCACCAAACGCCGCTGCAGCAGCGCATTGCAGGCAGTTTTAACCCTTTTTTGGCCGCTAGCGGGAGTTAAAACCGCACCGCTAGCAGCCGAATACCGCCCCTAAAACGACGGCAAAGCAGCACTAAATATAGCACTGTTTTACCGCCGACGCCTGCACCGCCCCAGTGTGAAAGGGGCCTCATGGTATGATGGGACTTGTTGTTCCTCCCTGCTGCGAGGCTGCAAATGTGCAGAGAGTGGATGTGACTTACACCTTTCTCTCTTTATATAAGCTATTCTTCTCACAATATGTATCTGTTCTATTTGTCTGATTGTGTATTTGATATATTCCACACATTGCTACAATGTAAGCACTCCATAACACAGCCATTGTCTCCTCTGAATAGAGCTGATGTCACTGGAGGACTATACTGTATATTGTTTATCTTATATGAATGCTGTCAGGTACGTACTTCTCTTTCAGTGGATGACAATGGTAACCAGGATATGGGGAGGAATGTGAAATATTATATACTGTATGTCTCTAGAAAATCAGTATGTATGTACTTATTAACTTTATCTTCCTGGCAGCACTTTGAGAAATTATCCTTTGTGCCATCACCCAACATCACCTTGTGGCACTGGAATCCAGGGCATGATTCTCTATAAGAACATGGAGTTTGTATGTTTGCATGGTGATTTTTGGAATCATCCGATTTCTCTGGAATCCACTTATAATCCAACAACATAACTGAATTCAGCCAAAACTGGATTTACTGTGTGTGACTGTGGTGGGGACATAAGAGTGTAAGCTCCTCTGGTGCAGACTGATGAGACTGGCTCAGAGTTCTCTGTACAACTCTACAGAATATGCCACAGCTATATGCAGTAAATATGCCACAGCTATATGCAGTAAATATATAATAATAATAGCGTATGACTGTGGGGGGGACATTAGAGCGTAAGCTCATCTGGAACAGATACTGATGTGACTGGCTCAGTGTTTTCTTTAAAGCACTGCAAAATATGTCACAGCTATATAAATGTATAGCAAAAATAGTTTGTGATTGTGGCGAGTTCCTTAGAGTGTCAATTTTTGTTTATTAAAAAAATCATACAGCTTATTAATAAAAACATATTTACACAAAAATAAACAACAACTAAACAAAACCAAGCATGCTTACATTAGCATGTAAAGAAAACCATTTCCTGACAAGATAACATAGAAAGAAACATCCAGGCTGAGAAACATTTTGAGATCTAATCGCCACCAGGATGCGATTCCAAACACCCCCATTAACCCCTCCCCCCACATCATTCACCCCGATTTCCACATGATTTACCTTGCATTCTGCACCAGCCACCCTCATTCCCATCCCCCCCCCCCCCCCCCCCCCCACCATCATCCAATCCATCCCACTCTCCACTGCCTTCACTACACTAGGAGAAACAATAGGTGCAGACACATACTTGACATCCACAGTTTCTGACACTGACTGGGGTACCACAGACTGGGGGGCCACTGACACCACAGCTGGCCTCACAGACACAGATTCTGACAGGACAGAGACACTAGGATCCCCTGGTACAACCTCTGCCACATCCAGACTCTTCTCTATCCGGATGGAAAAATTCCTCCACCAACTCTGGCTTATTGTGCAAAGTCTCAGGGCGCCGGCTATAAGGGTGACCAACCTTATCACATAGGTTACATTTAATGATGTTACAGTCCCTTGCCAGATGCCCCAGTTTCTGGCACAAAGAGCACTTCTGTTCTGGACATTTAGAGGAGAAATGTCCCTTGACTCCACATTTATGGCACACCTTAGGTTGACCAGGGTAGAAGACAGTAATCTTATCTCTAGCAATAAATGCAGAGGAGGGAAAATGCTAGACCACATTCCCACACACACTCAACCTCATTTACACTGACCACCCACCCGTCCAGATTCCTCTATCATTCACAATCTTTTTTAGGGGACACAACGTTTCACCAATCATCCTCAACCAGATCCATAAATCCTCGGAGGTATAGGCTCATTTCTTGTCAGGATAGTCACATTTTTTATCAAGGGCAGTCGTGAGACAACTTTGGGGACAAGCCCCTTCCAGTCCAGCTGGCCCCCAAATACATGCTCAAACCGATCTCAAAACAGATCCAGCGATTCTGGACACACAAATGACAAATCTTTTTTTAAAGGAACCAGCCGGACTGATAAGAGCATAAATATCCTCTGCCTTAAATCCCATGGCTAGGATCTTATCCACAACCACCCTCCTGATAGGTGGAATACCTCCTCCTTCCCACCTGAGCTGTACCACATTCCTGCGTTTAATGGAAGAAGGTGCATTAGGTGGAAGTCGCACAACTGGCTCCCTTCCACCACCAGCAGCATGACTTTGTGCCAACACAGCCTTAGCATAATTTCTAACTGGGACAGATGACTGTCAGGGAAATACCGTACTTCGTCGCCGGGTTCCAAGAATGCGCACGCGTGGTAGAGCGGCTCAGCGAACAGTACAGGTACGCCGGGTAGCGGGTGCGCATGCGCGGGTCCATGGTGCTCGGGTATCTGATGCAGCTCAGCCAGTGCGGCTCACCGCTGTGCGCGGCGCTGACAGAGGACGAGTGCGCATGCGCACTCGTCCGGGTATCCCACCTGACCACTTACTACTGGCCTATAAAAGGCTTCCTCTGTCTCTTCACAAATCGCTGGTTTGTTGTCTCTTTCTGAGTCTTGGCTCCAGTCCCTGTATCCAGTATCCTGTATCCAGTACCTTGTATCCAGTACCCCGTATCCTGTACCTGCTTGATTACCTGTGCCTGACCCGGAATCCGCCTGACCACCGCTGCTGTTACCTGTGTTTGACCCCTGGCCTGCTTTCTGGATACCTCTTCTGCCTGATTACCTGTGCTTGACCCTCGGCCTGCTTACTGGACATTCTCTGAGTTAATTACCTGTGTTTGACCCCTGGCCTGCTTCCTGGATACCTCTTCTGCCTGATTACCTGTGCTTGACCCTCGGCCTGCTTACTGGACATTCTCTGAGTTACTTACCTGTGTTTGACCCCTGGCCTGCTTCCTGGATACCTCTTCTGCCTGATTACCTGTGCTTGACCCTCGCCCTGCTTACTGGACATTCTCTGAGTTACTTACCTGTGTTTGACCCCTGGCCTGCTTCCTGGATACCTCTTCTGCCTGATTACCTGTGTTTGACCCCTGGCCTGCTTCCTGGATACCCCTGCTGCCTGATTACCCGTGCTTGACCCTTGGCTTGCCTTCCAGACTTTCTCTGAGTTACCTGTGTTCGACCCCCTGCCTTGGGCTTCTGGACTTCCAGTTCTCACATGCACCTAAGGGTTCTCCTCCAGCACACGCTCTGGTATCTACATAGCCTCTGCCTCATCACGGTCCTGCCAGGTGTCTACTTCCAGTGCAGCATCAGCCTCTCCTGGTCAACGTCGCTACTGCACACCACCTGCAACACACCTGCTGGCAACCCGTGCATCTTTGTGCCCGGAGACCTCTGTATCCACTCCAGAGGCATCGTGCACCTAGTCGCAAGGGGAGCAGCTCTCAGCATTTCGGCCCGGGTGAGTACCTCTGACAATGACACATTAACTGGTTGCATAGCAATATTAACTGACTGCAAAGAAACCTCTGAAATCTGGTTTGGTAAATTACCCACCACTTGATCTACCCTCCTCCCCTCCAGCACAACAGTCCCGCTCATCATAGTCCCAGAAGTACCACAGATACCAGCAATCCCGTCATCAAGTAAAGTCTTCTGTTTAGAAAAATCACCAGCTGTTTCAGGGTTCATACGGCCCTCCTGCTCTGCAGTTTCAATGTTCATGCGACATTCCTGCTCTACACTGTTAGTGTCCATGTGGGACTCCTCGAAGCCAGCTAATCCTGCATTCCCTGCTGATTGCAAGGATCTGTTGGCAGGTGCAATCTCAGGAAAGTCCTCCACACAGAGAGATTTTCAGTAAGCACTCCTTTATCATGATCCTCATCTGATGAGTCGGTAATGTGCGCTCTAGTGGGAAATGCATAGAAGTGAGGCCTGACCTTACAACCATTAGACATGTGCGATTAGTTTCGTACGAATCGGAAATTCGTACAAAATTTTTCGAAATTCGTACATTCGTACGAATCCGAAGTATGAATTTTTTCGAATACGAATTCTGTACGGAATACGAAATTACGTTTACGAATTTCGGCTCCAAATTATTTGAATCCAAAATCCAAAATATCGAATTTCAACTAATACGAAAGAAATTAGTATAGCGGATATAACGAATGATTCGAATTAATTCGAGATTCAGTATATCGAATATCGACACTCTACGAATAATAACGAATTATCCAAAAACGTATTAACGTTACAACTCTATAGTATGTCTGTGAAGGGGAGCATGTTTCCCGTGCTTAGAACTGTCCCTGCACAAAGTGTCATTTTTACAGGAAAAAAAAAGCTATTTAAAATCACTCACGGCTAATGAATTGCCGGCTCCCGTAAAAAAGAGAACAGTCATTCATTGAAAGTCATTGATAAAAAAAAAAAAAAGCGTTGGGGTCCCCCCAAATTCAATTATCAGGCCCTTCAGGTCTGCTATGGATATTAAGGGGAACCCCCGCTTCAAATTTAAAAAAAAATGACGTGGGGTCCCCCCTAAATATCCATACCAGACCCTTCAGGTCTGGGATGGATTTTAAGGGGAACCCCGGCCAAAAAAAAAAAATGGCATGGGGTCCCCCTCAAAATCCATACCAGGCCCTTATCCGAGCACGCAACCTGGCAGGCCGCAGGAAAAGGGGGGACGAGAGCGCCCCCCCCTCCCTCCTTAACCGTACCAGGCCACATGCCCTCAACATTGGAGGATGCTTTGGGGGTCTGTGACCCCTCAAAGCACCATGTCCCCATGTTGATGGGGACAAGGGCCTCTTCCCCACAACCCTGGCCATTGATTGTGGGGGTCTGCGGGCAGGGGGCTTAAACAAGGGGACCCCCAGATCCCGGCCTCCCCCTGTGTGAAATGGTAAGGGTACCCCTACCATTTCACCAAAAAAGTGACAAAAATTGTAAAAATTACAGGAGACAGTCTTTGACAATTCCTTTATTAAAATCTTCTTTCATCTTCTTTCTTCTGGTCTTCCTTCTTCCTTTCTTCATCCTTCGGTTTCTTCCATCTTCTTCTTCCATCTTTTTTTTCCTCCGATCCGCTTCTTCTTGCTCTGGTCTTCTCGTCCGACATCTTCTTTCACGGCGTCGGCGTCTCTTGTTCTGTGTCGGGCCGCTCCTCGCAATGGGAGGCTCCCGCTGTGTGAGGCTTCGCTGCATCTAACAGCTCTTTTATAACGGAGGGCGGGGCAACCTGGTGACCCTGCCCCCCTCTGACGCACGGGGACGTCATGGGGACTTCCCTATGGTCTTCCCCATAACGTTAGAGGGAAGCCGGGATGACACAGAACAAGAGACGCCGACGCCGTGGAAGAAGATGCCGGACGAGAAGACCAGAGCAAGAAGAAGCGGATTGGAGGAAGAAGAAGATGGAAGAAGATGGAAGAAGAAGATGGAAGGAGAAGATGAAGAAACTGAAGGATGAAGAAAGGAAGAAGAAAGACCAGAAGAAAGAAGATGAAAGAAGAATTTAATAAAGGAATTGTCAAAGACCGTCTCCTGTAATTTTTACAATTTTTGTCACTTTTTTGGTGAAATGGTAGGGGTACAAATACCCCCTCACCATTTCACACAGGGGGGGGGCGGGATCTGGGGGTCCCCTTGTTAAAAGGGGGCTTCCAGATTCCGATAAGCCCCCCGCCCGCAGACCCCCACAACCAATGACCAGGGTTGTGGGGAAGAGGCCCTTGTCCCCATCAACATGGGGACATGGTGCTTTGAGGGGTCACAGACCCCCAAAGCATCCTCCCAATGTTGAGGGCATGTGGCCTGGTACGGTTCAGGAGGGAGGGGGGCCGCTCTCGTCCCCCCTCTTTTCCTGCGGCCTGCCAGGTTGCGTGCTTGGATAAGGGTCTGGTATAGATTTTGAGGGGGACTCCACGCCATTTTTTTTATTTTTTTTTGGCCGGGGTTCCCCTTAAAATCCATCCTAGACCTGAAGGGTCTGGTATGAATATTTAGGGGGACCCCACGTCATTTTTTTTTTTAAAATTTGAAGCGGGGTTCCCCTTAATATCCATAGCAGACCTGAAGGGCCTGGTAAATGAATGACTGTTCTCTGTGTTACGGGACCCGACAATTCATTAGCCGCGAGTGATTTTAAATAGCTTTTTTTCCTGTTTACACTTTGTGCAGGGACAGTTCTAAGCACGGGAAACATGCGCCGCTTCGCAGACATACTATAGAGTTGTAACGTTAATACGTTTTCGGATAATTCGTCATTATTCGTAGAGTGTTGATATTCGTAACGATTCGAAACGATTCCTAACGATATTAACGATTTGTACGAAATTCGTATTTCGTACGAATTCGAATGAAATTTCGTACACAAATTACGATTTTTTTTTTTTTTACGAAATGGAACGAAACAAAACAAATTTTTGGACGGCTCCCATGTCTAACAACCATAGGCGCCGATACCCAACACTTTCCCCCGCATATTTACATATATACAGAATAAATAATATATATGTATATGTATATATAGTATATATAAATATATTATATATAAATATATATACGCACACACACACATTAAGGTTTCACTGATACCACTTTTTTAGGACCGAGTAAAGTACCGATACTTTTTTTTCAAGTACTGTCATGTGACAGTAGCATTAATATGCAGCACTGATGGGCACTGATAGGTGGCACTGATGAGGCGTGGACTGTTTCAGTCGTTGTTATTTACAATTTATATATATATATAATTATTATTATTTATTTTTTTACAATGCTTTTTTTTTGTCGGGGGGGGGGGGGATTGGACAGTGCCAGTGCTTTTTATATTTTATTATTTTTACAATTTTACTTTGAAATATTTATTAAAATGTTTCCTTTTTTTTTTTTTAATCAACCCTGTTGGGGGGGCTTTGGTGAGATGTCAGGGGTCTAAATAGACCCCTGACATCTCCCCTTTGAGACAGAGAAAGGGACTGACACAGATTCCCCAGTCCTTTTCACTGCAGCCTCAGGTGCACTAAAGATGAATGGACAGGAGACAGAGGCCCCTGTTCATTCATAAACTGAAGCATCGTAAACATAGTTTACTATGCTCATTTATGAATTGACAGTCAGTAATAACTGACTCTGTGCATTTGGAAAAGGAAGGAACCAGTAAATGACAGATTTACCAGCTCCTTCCTCCGCTCTCCATCCTGACAGATCTGGGGCAGGGGGGACCGGAGGAGGACATGGAGGGAGAGCGGAGAAGGAGCAGAGGAGGGAGCGGAGGAGGGCATGGAGAGGAGCAGAGGAGGACACGGAAGGGGAGCGGAGGGGGGGCAGAGGAGGACACGGAGGGGGAGTGAAGGAGGACAGAGGAGGACTGGAGTAGGACATGGCGGGGGACCTTAGGAGCAGGGAGGAGGACAGAGGGGGCAGTCAGGGGTGATCAGTGTGGCGGTGGGGATGGTTACAAGCACCAATCACCCTGTATAGATTTCAATAAAGCAGCTGAAAGCCATGGGAGGGACAGAAGGAGAAGCGGCTGTCAACTGCTTTATTGAAATCTATACAGGGAGATTGGTGCTTGTAACCATCCCCTGACTGCCCAGGTATCGGATTAGGCTTTAGAGCATTTGCAGTACTCGTGCAAATGCTTTGCAATCCTAATATCTATATCTAAATCTATATTTATCTATCTATCTATCTATATATATATCTATATATATAGATATATATACACACAGTATATACAAAAATAGCTCACTTTAGCATAGAAAACAGAAGAAAAAAAATTAGAGTGGGGGGGGGGAGAAAGTGTGAAGGAGAAAGGAAGGAGTAGGGGAGGGTTGTCACCGTGGTGGTCCGTCCTGCCGGATCAGGTTTGGTTCTGGATTTCTCGAAGGTTCCAGGGGCTCCATACCATATCATGTGCTTCCAGCCTGTCCTGCATCCTGGCGGTCATCTTCTCCATCAGTTCTACATCTTTAATTCTGGCGTGTAGGGCTCCTGGGTCAGGGGGGCGTTTTTTTTTCCAATTCAGGGCTATAAGGCAGCGTGCGGCTGTTAGTATGTGTCTCATTAGCTTTCTGCAGGGTGTGGAAAGTTGTGGGTGGGGTATGCCCAGTAGGAAAGATTTGGGAGTCGTAGGGATGTGTGTTCCCAGGAGTTGGGTTAGTAATTGCTGGACTTCCTGCCAGTAGGGTACTATTCGTGGGCACCCCCAGTATATATGGTAAAGTGTGCCCTTGTCCTGCAGGCATCTCCAGCAACTATAAGAGGTTGATGGGTAGATGGCGTGGAGGACCGCAGGGGTCATGTACCAGAAAAAAAGTATCTTGTATGTGTTCTCTTTGTAAAGGGTGCACATTGAGCTCTTGGCTGCCTGTGACCATATCACCCTCCATTGCTCCATGGAGATCTCCTCTCCTACAGCTCCCTCCCATTTCAGCATGTAGGCGTGTTTGCCTTTGGTTTCCATAGGGTAGGCATTTAATATCTTGTATATATCTGAGATTAGTCCCTTCTGGGCTGAGCCTGCTAGGATTAAGTTTTCGAAGGGGGATGGAGGGGAGAAGAGCAGATTGGGCGATATGGTCTGGGCAAAGTGCCGTATCTGTAGGTAGCTATAGAATGCTCGGTGGGGGAGGTCATATTTAGCCTGGAGGGCCGCATATGGCAGTAGTCTGCGTGATCTGCGATCTACTAGGGATCCTAAATGAAAGAGGTTCCGTGATGACCATGTGTGGGACATTTGGTGCGTGAGGCTATCAGGGAGGTTAGGGTTACATATGAACGAGGTTAGGAGCGATCTTTCAGATGGGAGTTTGTGTGTTTTGGAGATCCTTCGCCAGAGATGGCGTAGTTGGGTCATAGGCCCTAGTAGGCGTTCGGGGGGGACTTCTGCGCTCTTGCTCCACAGCAAGCTGTTGGGGTGGGCCGGGGCCATCCAAATCTTCTCAATCTCTGACCATTTGTTATACGACCTCTGGGTATACCACGAGGCGACTGCACGCAGTTGGGCTGCTTGGTAATAGTTGACGAGGTTGGGGAAGGCTAGACCTCCGTCTGTACGTGAGGCCATCATCACCGATTGGGGTATTCTGTGCCTCTTATGACCCCATATAAATTTAAGTAGGTCTGCCTGCAGTCGTCTCAGTTGGTTAAAAGGTACGGGAATGGGCAGCGTTTGAAAAAGATAAAGGAGTTTCGGGAGGATCGTCATCTTTACCGAGGCTATCTTACCCAGGAGGGAGATGGGGTGTTTCTTCCATTGTAGTAGTAGGGACCTTATTGAGGTGAGGAGGGGGGGGAAGTTCGCCTGATATAGTGACGCAAATTTTGGGGTAATGTGTACTCCTAGGTATTTAAGGGAGGATGATTTCCAGTGGTATGAGAAGTTGGTTTGTAGTTGTGCTACTTCCGAATCTGGGATGTTGATTGGGAGAGCTTCCGATTTGGTCTGATTTATTTTGTAACCCGAGAGGGCTCCGTAACGATCGAGTTCTTTGTGGAGGTTAGGAAGGGAGATTCTCGGCTGTGTGAGGGTGAGGATGATGTCATCCGCAAACAGCGAGATCTTAAATTCCCTTCCTCTTACTGGTATCCCTCTTATGGCTGGGTTGTTGCGAATGTGGGCTGCAAGGGGTTCTACACATAGGGCGAATAGCAAGGGGGAAAGCGGGCAGCCCTGTCGGGTTCCATTGGAGATGGAAAACTGGGGGGAGATAGCAAAGGGGGTCCTGACCTGTGAGGTTGGGTTCGAGTAAAGGTGATATATTGCTTGTAAGTATGGGCCCCTGATTCCAATATGCTTCATTGTGGCAAACAGGAAGGGCCAGCCCAGCCTGTCAAAGGCTTTTTCCGCGTCTAGACTCAGAAGCAGAGCTTGCGAGCCCTCCCTGTTTGCCACGTCCACAAGGTCAATCACTTTCCTGGTGTTGTCCCCTGCCTGTCGGAGGGGGACAAATCCCACTTGGTCTTTATGGATAAGGGAGGGGAGCACCATGTTTAGTCGGAGGGAGAGTAGTTTTGTAAAGATTTTTAAATCTGTGTTCAATAAGGCTATGGGCCTATAATTTGCGCATAGGATGGGGTCCTTGTCGGGCTTGGGGACTAGGGTTATGAAGGAGCGTTGCATATCTGGCGGTAGGGGGGTGTCCTTCAGAAAGGCGTTGAAGAGTCTAGACATATACGGTAAAAGTAGGGGCAGGAAGGCCTTGTAATACTCATAGGGCAGACCGTCCGGTCCTGGGGATTTGTGGGTTGGTAGGGCTTTAATGGTTAACTCTATTTCCTCCTCCGTGATTTGCGCATTTAGGGCTGTCAGGTCGGACTTCTGAATTTGGGCAACCCCACTCTCTTCAAGGTATTGCTGTATGCGATGAGAGATGTCTTGGGAGAGGGGTTTCCTCTGGATTTCTGGGTTGTTGTAGAGCTCTGTGTAGAACTCCGCAAAAACTTTAGCAATGCCCGCAGGGTGGGAGTGGACAGTGTTATTTTTATCTCTAATTTGATGGGGGGTGGATAGGTGGGCGTTATCTTTAAGCTTTCTTGCTAACAGGGAGTGGGCCTTATTGCCTTTGTCATAGTATGTTTGTTTTATCTTGAGGAGGGCCCTCTCTACCTTGCCGTTGGCCAGGTCGCTCAGTATCGACCTGAGGCTTGTGATTTTCTTGAGGAGCTTCAGGGATGGAGCGGCCTGTAGTTGGCGCTCCAAGAGCCTAAGTTCCCTTTCAGTTTGGAGCTTCGTGGAGTCAGCATTCCTCTTCATAGCCGAGGATAGAGCCATGCACTTTCCGCGGATCACGGCCTTGTGGGCCTCCCACAACGTAGAGAGGGATATGTCAGGAGTGTTGTTCTCTTTAAAATAGTGTTCTAGTGCGGAGCTGAGTTCCTCCTTTGAGGGGAGATGCTGTAGCAGGAAGTAGTTTAGTTTCCAGTTACAGGGCCTGATGTTGGGAGAGCCCAAATCTAGGTCGATGGAAATTGGGGCATGATCCGACCAGGAGATTGGGAGAATCTGTGCTTTATGTGTTATTCTAAGAGTGGGGTTGTTAACAAATAGGTAGTCAATACGGGAGTGCATCTGGTGGGGGGAGGAGTAGAAAGTGTATTGTCGGTCCTTTGGATGGAGGGCCCTCCATGTATCAAACAATGCGTGTCGCCTAGTGATCTGGCGAAATAATTTAGAGTCTTTTATGGCTCTAGTTTGGGAAGTCCGGGGGGTTGCCACCAGCCGGTCTGAGGTTGCCGAATGGGCCAAATTAAAGTCTCCTCCCACCACCAGGTAGTTATGTGCTGTCTTAAAAAGTCTGGACAGTACTTTCGTAAGGAATGCGTGTTGTTTGGTGTTTGGGGCATATAGTGTACACAGTGTGATTTTTTGGGATTGCCAGGTTCCGGTTAAGATAAGGAACCCGCCCTGGGGGTCGCTGTAGTGGTCAATGTAGGTGAATGGGGCGCCGCGTTTAATAAGGATGGCCACCCCTGCTTTTTTATGTGGGCCTGAGGAGTGGTAGATTTGGGGATAGTGCCTGGAGGCAAATGCAAAGGAGCCCTCCTTGTCAAAGTGTGTTTCTTGGGCCAAGACAATGTCTGCTCCCGATTGTCTAAATTCTCTCAGTGCCAGGTGTCGCTTTCTGTTGGAGTTTAAACCGTGCACGTTCATGGATAGTATCTTAGCCATGGGTTTGTGTCGTGGGGGGGTGGGGACTCACCTGCAGATGAGAGCCGTGATGACCGCCAGGAGCCTGCTTCGCATTCTTTTTCCGGGAGGTGTTCCACCACGATGACCCAGAGAAGGGGGGGGGGAGAGAGAGGAGATGGGAAAGGAGGGGAGAGAGAGAGAGAAGAGAGACATTAACATACAGAATACAGTAAAACATTGTCTTGTTTAGCTTTGGTCGACCTTGCGTGGGTGGTGAGCCCAGGTCAAGACGGATTCCCCGGGAGCCACCCAGGCTGAGGGTTAGGGTCCCAGCTGGGCGGCTGCAGGGGAGTCCATTTCCAGCCATCTGAGGCTGTGCATACATAGCTCTGCGAGCTGTTAAATCACAACCAGGAGGGGGGCGCGCGGCTGCAATAACCGTACTCCCATGTCTCCTAACAGAACCAGCCCTATTAGTAAAACTAGGGTATAAACAAGGAAATAACTGAAGCACCCGGGGGGACTAGTGGGATGTAACTGTCCAGGGTCTTGTATTTTAACTTCTTCAGACTATCAGAAGAGCCTTGCATAGGGTTGTCCAGGGGGGATGCGCAGGAGAAAGTCAGCCGTTTTTTTGCCTGGGGCTCTTCTGTGAGGTTTCTCTGTTCCGTTGGCGTTGTCGTGGGGGGGCTTTCTGCCATAGTGCAGGCGGGGGGGGGGGTGTTGCCACCAAGTCCCAATCTGGTAGTTGTGGTGGTTGGATCTCCAATTCTGCACAGAAGTCCTGTAGATCTTCAGGATATCGCAGTATAGCTGATTTGCCCTGGTGTTTTGCTGTGAGGCTAAAGGGAAACCCCCAGCGGTAGGGGATATTTTCCTCTTGGAGGGTGCGTAAGAGGGGCTGCAGTAGTCTACGCTTTTGCAGGGTGATCCAGGACAGATCAGGGAATAGGTTTACTTGGGAGTCCTTAAAGGTTACTTTACGTGCCAGGCGAGCTTGGCGCATGATGTCTTCTTTCAGGGGGAATGAGTTGATCTTGCAAATTATGTCTCTGGGTTTAGAGGATGCGTTTTTGGGGCGAAGCGCTCTGTGGGCTCTGTCCATTTCAATGTATTTAGTGGGGGGGCTCCCCTAGTAGGTTGTTGAACACGTCTTGTAAGATGATTTGTACATCCTCCGGGCCCTCGGCTTCAGGGATGCCCCTCACTCTAATGTTATGTCTGCGCCCCCTGTTGTCCAAGTCCTCTATGTGTCTTTGCATTTCTCTCAGGAGGTTGCGATGGTCAGCTCCCTGCAGTTGGACTCTGTGTACTGCGATTTTAGTGTCCTGAATGTCCTCCTCAGCCATTTCCACCCTGTCTGCCAGATGTTTGAGGCCTGCTTGTATGTTCTGTATCTCTGAGCGACAGGTAGACTTCACGTCTTCCACTAGTTGTCTGAAGTCTTCTTTAGTGGGGATTGCTTGCAGGTACGTTTGCCACTGCAGTGGCATTTGCTGAGGCGTTCTGGGGTCTTGTTGGGGTATATTGTGTCTGGGTGGCTGGGGTTGGGGCGGGCGTGTGTCCTCTTCTCGGAGCGAGTAAGTGGGCCCAGGTTGCGAGTCCCATGTGGCCCCCCATGTAGCTGCTGGAGGTGGGCCATTGCTTGCCCCTCTATCCTGGTATGGCAGAGGGCCTGGGTGTGCGTAGGAGGCTTGGGGGGTACCCCAGTCATGTGTGGGGTCTGTGGGTTGTGGGGAGAGCAGTCTCTGAGCCTTAGAAGGTGGTGGCTCTATGGTGGCACAGTGGGTGATTCTATGAGGGCCGTCCGGCTCTTGAAGTGTCCAGTTTGTGGGTCTTCCAGGCGGTGGGAGGGCTGGGAACTCTGCTGATAGGTCTGAGGGTGTGGGTGAGCCCGGGTCTGATGCCAAAGTACCAGGGTCTGAGACCGTTCTGAAGAGGCGGGGGAAGGCCCCCGAGCATTGTGTGGGCTGGATGGCCAGGCTTGGGCCCAGCAGCAAGGCCTCTTGGGGCGCATCGTTCGTCATGGAGCCCGTCTCACCCTGTGCGTTCTCCCCGCGTCCCAGGGAGTGGAGTCCCATTTCGGCCCGGGGTGAGTGGGGTTGTGGGGGCTCGTGTGCGGGCAGATAGACCCCATCAGGGGATACAGTTCCCATCGGCCTGGATTGGTAGGCCTGATCGGCCTGTTGTGGGGCTGGCTGCGGCGTCTCCCGGGGCCCTGGGGAGGAGGTTTCACTCACCGCACCGGGTACCGAGGGGTCCTGGGAGGTCCATCGGACGTCTCGCTGGTTCCCGGATGGCTGATGCTGGGCGGGCAGCGGTGTTGGGGTCGTCCGTGATGGTGTGGCTGCGGCGCTCAGCGCCATTTTGGATGTCCCGCCGGGCGGCGTGTCCGACGGCGGGAAGAAGGAACGGAGGTCTGTGGTTGTCCCTGGAGGGGGTAAAGATGTTCCCCTGGCTGCGGAGGACCTTGTGGTCCGTGATCTGCCCATAGGATGGCTGTGGATTGTCCCCTGGGGTGCTTTCTTTAGCGGGCTGGTGGAGAGCAGAGGAGTCAAGCGTCCATCAGGTTCGGCTTCCGGTCACGCCCCCCCAAGACAATCACAAGGACACTCTGGTAGGTTTATTGGTTATTTAGTTGTCTGAGCTGGCCCTAGTATGTGTAGGTATGCATGTGGGGTAGGGACCTTAGATTGTATGCTCTTTAAGAGCAGGGACTGATATTAGTGTACAAAAGGAAAGTGCTGCATACATTGCTATATAAATACCTGTAGTAAATAAATCGGGAGACTTTACAAATACGCCTTTGAATTACAATCCTGCAAATATGGAAAAGCTGAAATTTAATTTGAGGTAACTCTTACAGTAATAACTAGTTTGTCTTTAAAGCGTTCTATTCAACCTCCGGCAGCTCGCAGGCTTTGATAATATTATTGCTCCGCCGTCATCTGGCGATATGACACCTTGCATCCACTCTTCCTGTTTCTGAAAAACACGGCTCACAGCAATTACCAACAACCTCCGAAAACATATTTTTGGAGTAACAAACAAAATCGGAGTCAAGGATTTTTTTGGCAAGAAATTCACATAAGTGTTCCGGTTTTTAAAGTGCTTCTTGTTGACGCCAAGAGTGCATTGTGCGTTGCTAGCGTGTGTGCGCTGAACATGGAGGACTGTCAGCGGAGGAGGAGGAGGGGGGAGGGGGGTATTGTGTAGCAGGACGAGGAGTCTGGGGGCAATTTACACTACAGAAGACACTCCGCATGAACTGCGCACACACTGCATTCGCCTGCTGAAAGTTCATGTCTAATAACGTATAAATAATATCCGGACTCCACACATTAACTAATATGTACTGACATTTCATCATATGACAAACGCCACTTTAAGGCGAAAAGAAGAAATACAAAAAAACGTCCCGTTTAGCCTACATACGTTTGTTATGAAGTTACTAATCTTCGAGGGTTAGAATAGGAAAAAAAAATGAAATCCGTGTTCTTCTATTATTACCACAGGGATGATCTGTGGGAATAATAGTAGGAAGGTTTTATTACTAATAAAGCAGTTTCTACCTAAAGTAATCTGCCGAATCTGTCACGAAAATTGTAACCCTGTAACCACCCCTGATATTAAATCTGACACTTATCGCTCCATAACTATGCCACTCGAAGGGCTCATTTACACTTACCTGAACCCATCCGATCCAGCGATGTGCACAAGCCCAGCAGCTCCAGCCACTGTCTCTGTCCTCATTGGACGTCTTGATAGCAGCAGGAGCCATGGCTCCCGCTGCTGTCAATCAAATCCAGTGACGAGGAAGCGGAGGTGGGGCCGAGTCCCGCTGTCTGTGTCAATGGATGCAGCAGTGGGACTCAGGAGCGAGCCCGGATGGGTACCCCCATTGAAAGTGGCTGGCGGGGCACCCCAGAAGAGGAGGATCCAGCTACTCTGTGCAAAACCCTTGCACAGAGCAGGTAAGTATAAAATGTTTGTTAGTTTTATTTTTTTTAAAAGCGATCCTTTGCAATCACTGTATCCACTTATACTGGGCACTTTCACCCCCTTCCTGCCCAGGCCATTTTACAGTTTCTGTCAGTAAATTTTGTAAGTAATTATTCTCCTTCAGTGATGTGCGCTGATGAGGCGGCACTGATATAGAGTCAATAGCTTTTGTCTCCAAATGTTTTCTGAGCATGCGTGGCACTTTGTCCGTCGGACTAGGCTACACACGATCGGAATTGACGCGATTGGACCATGTTGTCGGAAAATTTGAGATCCAGCTCTCAAACTTTGTGAGTCGGAAATTTCGACGGAAAAAGTCCGATGGAGCCCACACACAGACGGATTTTCCGACAACATGATCCGATCGAACATTTTCCGTCGAAGTCTTATTCCGTACGGGTCATAAGACTATCTACCCTGAAAAAGAAAAGATATGTATACGTACCTATTCTGAAGTCATTCTGGTTCAGTCCCATGATTGGGTCCCAGCGCCGTTGTTTCGTCAGATATCATCACCCAGGCTATGGTTGGCTGCCCCTCCTCTACACTGAAGCTGGCGCTGGATCCCTATCATATAACCGGATTGAAACAACTTCAGAATAGGTAAGTATACACATCTTTTCTTTTACAGGGTAGTTAGAATAGTCGTAGAAAGGGGGTAGGAGTAGGTTTATGCTTAGTTCGAATTTGACTGGAATTCCACTTTAACTCCTCTTAAATGTTGCCTTCCCTGGTTCCTCCCACCTCAAACGGATAATCTAATAAAAATCAGCACATTGATATAGATTATAAATATTTTTCATAGAATCTCATATGGATTGCTAGCTTGACCACCATATGTTCTATCATGTAGATTTGTATTTCTCCAGCAGACCTTGCCAGCCTACCACATGTTGACAGGATGCTCCCACAGTTCCTGGTGTAGACGCCTCCAGTAGGCCCTCCACATGCCCAAACTTCAAGCTGAATTGTGAGTTGAAGTCATAAAGAGTAATGTTTACAATTTGGTTTCTTCTAATATATGTATTGTTTGTTTAGGTGTGTTACTGACCAGATCACCAGGTGAAAATAGATGGAGGAGACCCTAAAGAAAAAAAAAAAAAAGGAATGCAGCCACCACATCTAATGATTGGTAAGCTGCTATAGATTCCATTTTTGGTTGTGGACTGTTACTAAACCCACAACAGTAAAATCAGTCTGTATATGCAGTAAAGCATGCTTGTTATACTAACTGTGGAGCCTAAGGGGTTAATCCTTTGCATTGTGGAAAAAGGCTGTTTGATCCTGACCCCCCCCCCCTCTTCCACAGTCCCTAATTCATCTGCTGGGGGCACTCTGCACATGCTCAGTTTTGTGTATTGCTAGAAAGTTTCTTGGGAGAAAGCACAGGACCAATCAGCACTGTACAGACAGAGAGTCAGGGATCCTGCAGCCTCATGGGACAGTCAGAGGAGAATGAAAACTCCTCCTACAAGCTTTAACCAGACACTGATAGAAGTCACAAGACTGCTATATACAGCTGATGAGAAAAGGTATTTAGCAGTTTATATTTACTAAAATAATTGCATTTCCATGTCCTGTGTACTGTGGGGCCAGATATAGTGAATGCAGGGTCCTGGGTTTAGTAAAATTTTAATACCGCTTTAAAGCTGAAGCCCCCAATATTGTAAGATGGCTTTGCTGTATATTGTGACATATCAGGAATTTATTCTTTCAGATCATCAAGTCAGGGACAGGTCCACTTTGAGCCAGATGCAGCCAAGTAACTAGTATTTTCAGAAGGAGGTCAGTGAAGGTGCATATTTCCCATGAAAGGTTTAGCTATTCCTGTTGGCCCGGGGCTCCTCTTTAAGCCCCCAGCCATATGTAATTGTGTGCAGCGTCTGTGCGGGTCGCTCCTCCTCTATGGATTGGCTCTGGCTGGATAAAGCATATTAGGTGACAGTTCCTGTACATTGTAACAGACAAGTGATTTTGCTGAGTGCTACCGGCCGGCTCAGTGCCTGGAGGAGGGGGGGGGGGGGGGGGGAGTTTAGTAAATCTGGGTCATTGTGTGCGGAGTGATTGTGTCCCCCCGGGGCTCAGCAGAGTGGTGCTGCGGACTATTCCTTCCCATGTGACAGCACAAAGACGCTCAGTGTGGTGTAGGTAACGCTTGATCCCGCGCTGCAATATCACCGCTGATACCCAACAGCTGCCGCTTGTCTGGCCAGAGAAATCCGAAAACTGTCCACACCACCAGAGACCTGTCACTAGACAGAGGCCTGTCACTAGACCCGTCCATTTTTAACCACTTCAGCTCCGGAAGGTTTACCCCCCCTTCATGACCAGGCCATTTTTGCGATACGGCACTGCGTTACTTAACTGACAATTGCGTGTTCGTGGTGCGCTGTACCCAAATAAAATTGTCTTTTTTTCCCCCACAAATAGAGCTTTATTTTGGTGGTATTTGATCATCTCTGCGGTTTTAATTTATTTAGCGCAAACAAAAAAAGACCAACAATTTTGAAAAAAAAAATTATATTTTTTACTTTCTGCTATAAAACACATCCAATAAAAATAAAAAATAAAAATGTCTTCATAAATTTAGGCAATATGTATTCTTCTACATATTTTTGGTAAAAGAAAATCCCAATAAGCGTATATTGATTGGTTTGCGCAAATGTTATAGCGTCTACATACTATGGAATATTTCTATTTTTTTACTAGTAAAGGTGGCGATCAGCGACTTATAGCAGGACTGCAATATTGCGGCAGACAAATCGGATACCTAACACTTTTGACAAGTTTTGGGGACCAGTGACAATAATACAGTGATCAGTGCTAAAAAAATATGCACTGTCACTCTACTAATGACACTGGCAGGGAAGGGGTTTACATCATGGGCGATCAAAGGGTTAATTGTGTTACTAGGGAGCAGTGTTGGTCATCTTACTTTAAAAAAGTAATTAGTTAAGTTACAAATTACTTCTCCCAAAAAGTAGTTGCGTTAGTAACTCAGTTACTACATTGGAAAAGTAATTAGTTACTCAGCAAAGTAACTGTGACAGGGGTGGCAGTGGTGGTGCTTGAGGGAGTGGCAGCGGTGGTACTTGAGGGGGTGGCAGCGGTGGTACTTGAGGGGTGGCAGCGGTGGTACTTGGGGGGGGTGGCAGTGGTGTACTTGGGGGGGGTGGCAGCAGTGGTACTTGGGGGGGGGGTGGCAGCGGTGGTCTACTTGGAGGGGGGGTGGCAGGCTGCGGTGGTACTTGGGGGGGTGGCAGCGGTGGTGGCGCTATCCTCTCCCACCACCACCTCTGCCTCTTACTGATCCCATCCCCCACCACCACTGATCTCATCCCTACCCTATCCCCCCCCCCCATCACCTCTGTTGTAGAAGTGATGGTGGGTGGGTAGGGATGGAATCAGTAAGAAGCAGAGGTGATGGAGGACTTGGGATGGATCGATTGCACTGCAATTCGAATCGTCAGACAGTCACTTACTTGAATGCCTCCAGGGATGCCTTTCTTCATGGGGAGAGAGAGAGACCCTCCCCTTCACTCGATTGGTTTTAGCTGGTCAGCTGACTTCATTTTTCAGTGTCCGCCCCGCCTCCCTACCTTATCTCTCTCTGGATAGGTGGGGTGGGATGGAGCGGTCCAGACAGTCTCTCTGAGTCTCAGCCTCTTCTCAGCCCCCCTCCCCACGGCGGAACGAACGGCCAGGCAGCGCGGCCACGGCGGGCCTCCCGGGCAGTAGATGTAATTGTGGTAATGCCGCCCAAGTAATGGGAACTGAGTTACCATGAGGGGAAAAGTAATCAGTTGGATTACTCGTTACCCTCTAAAGTAACTGCGTTAAGTAACTCCGTTTATTTTAACTGAGTTACTTACATCACTGCATAATAGGTACGTGATCTGGGACAGAGTGGCCGCCCTGCCGCAATATATGTGCGTGGGGTGGTGTGCAAGCGGTTAAAGTTGAACACCATGCACAAAACTTTCATTCCAATATATTCCCCAACCATCACAAAGGATATATACCCACTTTGTATGCGCCAAATGCTTTTGCAAACCCAGATTTTACCTTGTAAAAATGGAAGTGACATCATCACTGTGCTTCAAACAGGGAAACGTGTTTTAGTGACAGTCGTGTCTCTGAGACAGGAAGTGAAGTGAAGGCAAATCTCCCTAGTGGGGATATAAGGCTCTGTTCACATTAGTGCAACTTGTCATGCGACTTTGGACACATAAAGTCGCATGACAAGTTGCAGACAATTGCTTTTAATGGCACCAGTTCCCGATCTATGCAACTTAAAGTGAAATTAAAGCCTTATATTTTTTTTTACATTAAACTCACAAACATGTCATACTTGCCTGCTCTGTGCAATGCAGTCCTGCTTCTCCTCTTCTTGGGTCCCCCACCAGCGCTCCGCCCTCCTGCTGAGTGCCCCCAGAACAAGCAGATTGCTATGGGGGCATCCAAGCAGGCTCGCTCTCAAGCCGCTGCTCTGTGTGTCCATTCACACAGAGAGCCGTGGCTCGACCCCGCCCCTCTCTCGCCTCATTGGCTCACTGGCTGTGATTGACAGCAGCGGGAGCCATTGTCTCAGCCAACGGGGAGGGAGAGTCCCTGGAGAGTCGAGGCTCTCGTGCACAGCGCTGGAGGAAGATCGGGCTCAGGTAAGTATTTGGGGGGGGGGACAGAGAAGGTTTTTTATCTTCATGCATAGAATGTATGAACCTTGAGCCTTGACCATGTTAAAGTCACAGCGACTTTGAAAAGGTTCGTGCTCTACTTTAATGCGACTTGAGTGCCGGGGAGTATAAAGTCGCATCAAAGTCGCACTCCAAAGTCGCAACTGGAAATCGTATGACTTTGGAGTCACACTAGTGTGAACGGAGCCTAAATCGAAAAAAGAAAGAATCGAAATTAGATACTTTATATTCTTTCTTCTTTTTCTTTTAGGGCTCACATTAATGCATTCCGGGAACATGCGCAAAATTGTGCGCACTCCCGGCATGCAGAGAAACACGCTGCACTTTAGCAGACGCGCAGGGTGCCAATACTTCTTAATGGCACTCTCACGCATTGGTAGCCGTGTTCGATGTGGCGTGATATTAAAAAAGGTTGGAGACTTCTATAACCAGCACACAGAGTTCAGGCCAATGTCAAACTGCCCGGAGGGAGCACATATAGAAATATTTACAGGCTAGTACTGTACAGCACATAGAGTAGCTGTTTCTGCTTGCAAATGTACTCTTTTTTTATCTTATGCTGGAGTTCCCATTTAAAAGTTTGCATTTCAAGATGGCAAAGTCGTAGTTTCTAATGACATAAACAGCGGCGCTCTCTTCCCGTGGGTCCGCCTTTACTCCAATGTGCTTTATCAATCACTCTGACCTGATTTTGTTTCCAGATTTCTCAATGAAGTGTCGGCTGCGTTGTGCACAAAATCGAAAAATGGGAGAGCGCACGGTGTAGCCCTTTGGCCCCGCCTTTTCCCCCTCTGCGCGGTCTGGGAAAGTCGCTATCAGTGTCGCTCAGACAGGGCTCTGTTTACCTGACACAATATGAAACACCTCGCTCTTGTGTGCTGCAGGAAATAGGAGGGCAGAGATTCCCAGGATGCCGGAGAACAATAGTCATTGTTAGGAATTAGTGCGGAATGAGCTCATATCCAGGATACGGGCAACGGAACTGCCACCAAATTCACCGCCATAGTCGTCCCGCGCAGCCGACACCTAAAACTATATGACATCAGGAACAGAAAAATCAAGATTTAGTAGTAGATATTTTAAAGTGACTGTACACTCTAATTGAGTGACATTGAATTTTACTCTGTGCACAATCTATCATAAACAACTGCCAATTTTTTTTTTATAAAGTCTGTTTTTTATAAACCGTTTTTTCGTCTCAGCGCTGTTGATCTCCTGCAGCCTCTTTGCAGTCACTTCATGTCTATGTGCACTCCAGCAACAGCTACATGGCATTGATCAGAGCAGGTTTCCTGATGGTGACAATAGTGTACCATACCTTTGTGTGCTGAAAAGGTCACTTGTAGTCCCCATCAGAAGCCTGTACAATAGAGTGACAGCGCAGGAGCACAATTGGGAGACCAGGACCTAGAGTTGTCACCCTATAACAGGAAGTGTGTGAACAAAGGCCTTCATGGCAGGATCATCAGGGATTATTTTGATGAGAGCTGCACATTTAACCCCTTCACACCAAAGGGTAAAACTAATCTAAATGCCTAAGCTCAATTTTGCAATTTTGACATGTGCTAGTAAAACCGTACATATCATCACAACTACTTAGTAGTGCATCTAGGTCAGAGGTGTCAAACTCAATTTCATTGTGGGCCGCATCAGCATTATGCTTGTCCTCAAAAGGGTCAGTTGTATCTGTACAATTAGATGTCCAGCGCATCCCCTCCCCTTACATTAGATGTCATAAGCCACCCCACCATCAGAAGTTGAGTCCCCTACTCTCCCTTACATCACAGTGCACCCCCTTTCCTTATGCTGCTGCTGGGAAGAAGCTGGATGCATTGCTTGAAATCAGAAAGTAGGGATCTGGAGGAGGACCAGAGGAGGGCTGGCGCTCTCCTGCAGCTGCAGGAGAGGTGAGAGGGCCACATGAAATGGCCTGGAGGGCCGGATTTGGCCCACGAGCCTTGTGTTTGACACCTGTGATCTAGGTGGATTATACCTTGTTCTTTCCAGGACAAATTGGGCTTTCATTTGGTAGTAAATAGTTATGGATATCTCCTGATTTTGTTTATTTTTTTATTATCAAAGGAAAACTAACCCAAAATAGTAAAAACAATATATTTTTTTTTTTAAATGTAGCTGCATAATTCTTGTTATTACCTCCACCAAAGAACAACCCAAAATAAATTCTCCTGCTGCTGACGATCGCAACGATACCACATATGAAGGAAAAATGAATTAAGTATGTGCCTACCTGATCCTTGAGATCGGCGAATTTGGCCATATTGAAGATTCCAAAATTCAAAAAGAAAATGTATGCGGAGGGATAACGAGCTGAATTTTGGAACTCCTTGCCTCTGAAACTGAGACTTGAGAATGACTTTCTGAAATTCTGAAAGAAATTGAAAACAGTACTTTTTTGTACAAGCTTTTGGAGTCACCTAATTTTAATGGGGTGTGATGGACAGACCCCCAGGCTTTTATCCTGTATGTTGTCATACTCGTATGTTGGCTCTCCTAAGGTCTTTTATGTCAATGTCTTTTGTTTTGCGCATCGAAGCCTTCAGGTAAGACTGCGTAGGTTAAGCATTTTAATAAATAAATGTGTATGTTAGTTGTTGTTTGTACCCGTAGTACAGCCCAGAAGCAATAGTGCGCATTTTGCTTTTTTTTTTTTTTTTTTTCTACCTAAAACACACTGAAACTAACTGACACTGATGCTAATTTAAGGAAAAAAAATAAATAATCCTGTCCAAAATATACTGACCCTGACCTTTGACCCCAACCTTGACCTTTGATCCTTACTTGACCCAAACACTAAGCCTGGCACTGACCTAGATCAAACCTTGATCTAGGTATTTTCTTTATTTTTATTTTATTTTTTATATAATCTTTATTTATGTTCATATTTCTGACAAAACATTAAAAAGGACAATAACAATCAAGTAACAGACATGAAAAAGAGAGGGCAAGGCAACCTACGTGGGTATTTGATCAAAGTACATAACAAAAGGCCCGATTGGCCACCCAACACTCTCTAATTAGGCAAATTAGGCGGCCGCCTAAGGCCTCGCAGTCACAGGGGCCTCGCAGCCGCCTAATTTGCCTGTGATCAATACTAATGTCGGCGCCGGCGGCTCCGCCTCCCCCTGCCGCCGGGATGGACCAACCAATCGGGCCCCCTGGGCAAATCATGGAGCATCCCAGTCTGGTGGCAGCATGTGTGGGACGGCAAAGACCTCTGGGTGCCAGCGCACGACTCCAGGTGCGATCTCAACAAGCTGTGCTCTCCAGTCCCCCCCACTGCTCTCTGCCCCTCCATGCTCTCCACCCCACCATGCTTTCCAGCCCCCCTCACAGTGCTCTTCAGCTCCCACAGTGCTCTCTGCCCCCCATGTGCTCCCTGGCTCCTCCCAGTACTTTCCGCCGCACCATGTTCTCCAGCCCCCCCCCATGTGCTTCCTGACTCCTCTCCCTAGGGGTATCCACCCCACTATGCTCCCAGCCCCTGTGCTCTCCATCCCCATTCTTTTTGCCCGCCAAGTGCTCTCTGGCTCCCCCAGTGCTTTCTGCCCCCCCCCCCCCCCCCCACACCAGTGCTCTCTCGCTCCCCCAGTGCTCTCCAGCTCCCCCCTACTCTCTGCCCCCCCTGTGCTCTACACCCCCCAGTGCTTTCAGCCCGGCTGCTCTCTACCCCCCAGTGCTCTCTGCCTCACTCCCATGCGATCTGCCACCCCTGTGCTCTTTCTTTGCCCCCCTCACAGCTCTGCAAGGTTCCAGTCTCGTTTCTCCTGCCGGCTGCTGCAGGGGATCTGTCAGGGATCTGTCAGGATGGAGAGCGATGAGGGGACCAGTCTCATGGACTGCTCAGTCTAAATATCTCTCTATCACCCCACCCCCCCCCCCCCTCTGGCATTTGCTGCATATGTCTGATGGGTGAGGAGGGTGCCCTGGAAGTGGTGCTGATCACCTGTGTACTATATCCGTGCATCTTTCTGCAGACATTTTTCTTGCTTGAATTATTTTTCCCATTATAGGAGTGAGTGAGGCCTCATGTCTAAGTTTTGCCTAAGGCCTCACAAAGCCTAGAGCCGCCTCTGGGTGTTAGAGATGGAGGCATCTACTTTGTGGTCATGAAAACATATAAGCCATATCGCCATTAGTTTGTCTCTGGTCCTGCTACCAAACTTAGCGGTAGTAATGAGCAAACACTGCTGATTTGGGCAGAAAAACTAGAGCTCAGAGGGCAGACAGATAGAGAAAACATGAAACATTAAAACCAAACAAAAAGAATAAAAGAAAAGAAGCACTCTATTAAGATGTACTAGTAGTCATATATCAAATATCTTGGATGATCAAGTCAAGTCTACATTGGTTGTGAGTTTGTGCTGGCCTCGTCTACATAATGAATCCAGGTGGCCCAAATTCCATACCACTTATTGTGTCTGTCCTTACATGTCACCATCCACTCCTCTGCAGCCCTAATATCGTTCACAAGACAAATCCATTCGGAGCGGCTTGGAACTTGGCTGCTTTTCCAGTAGATGGGGATCAATCTCCTAGCCAAATTCAGGAGGTGGGGCAGTACCGACTTTTGATAGAGGCTGAGAGGGATGGTGGGGACATGAAGGAGGAAACCCATTGGAGAGTCAGGGAGGTCTATGTTCAAGATGAGGTTTATTTGGGTTCTAATGTCCTGCTAATAGGGCTGTAACTTAGGGAAATCCCACCAAATATGTAAAAATGAACCCCTATGTCCGCAGTCCCGCCAGCAAACATCTGAGGAGGCTGGGTATATTTTAGCAAGTTTGGTGGGGACCCTATACCATCTACTCATTACCTTGAACCCATTCTCCTGCATTTTCATGTCAACAGAACGAGAGTGAGTTAAGCAGAATAAATGATCAAGTTGCAGCTCCGTAAACTCATGATGCAGGTCTCTTTCCCATTATCAAATGTATATAGGCTTCCCCTTGGGTCCCAGCTCTAGTAGCATCTCATACAGGACAGATAAGGAGTATTGGATTGGCAGACATGCACAGCTTCTCAAAAGGAGTGGAGGAGGTAGGGGAGCGTATAGCTTGCGGTAAACCAAGTGTAAAATGTTGACGCTGACTATATAGCTAATCGTCTAAGGGAAATCCACAATACTGAGCTCTAAGTTCCTCCAGTGGGATTAATCCCTGGTCTTGGAAGAACCTACCACACCCCACCTCGCCATCTGCCATCCAAGTACGGAAAAAAAAGGATGTCCCCCTGGGGCAAATCAGGGGAAGCCTCCCAGGGGAGCTAGGGGGGAGAACCGAGGGGCAAGCTGACTTGACCTGTTTAGAGCATCCTATTGCTGCAAAGCGTGAGCAGTAACTGGAGAAACAAATGCTGACAGACCCCTATATGCCCTGGGTAGCCATGGGGCATGGGATAAGTTGTGGCCAGCCAGAAATTTATCTAAAGATACCCACACCTTAGTGGACACCCCATGGTGCCAGTCCATTATCCGCTGCAGAGCAATTGCCTCATAATATTTACGTATATTTGGGACACCCAGGCCTCCCAGCAGTTTATGTCTCTGTAGGGTGCGAAGAGCCAAAGAAGGGCTTAGCCCATGCTAGATTTATTTTAGGAATGTACTGTTAAGGATCAAAAAGAAAGACTTGGGTAATGAGATAGGAACCATTTGGAGATAGAACATGATTCGAGGTAACACATTCATCTTTAACGCGCTGACTCGGCCCATCCACGAGAAGGTCTCTCTGTCCCAGCTGTGTAAGTCTGCTTTTATAGTGGAGAGTAGCTGGGAGCAGAGGGGGGTAAGATAGACACCCAGATATTTCAGGTGAGTGTGGCACCAAGTGAAGGAGAAAGAGGATTGCAACCGTGTACGCAAGCTCAATGGGATATTAAAAGATAGAATTTCAGATTTATTATAATTGATTTTGAAATTTGAGAGTAAGCTGAAATTCTGTAGTTCATCTATGATGTTGGGGAGAGAAATTAAGGGGTCAGCCACATAAAACAGGAAATTGTCTGCATAAGCACATCATTTATGCTCCCTTGGCCCAATGCCCTTGACATTTGGATTCAAGCAAATCCTATTGAGCAATGGTTCCAGGTTGAGGGCGAAAATGAGGGGGGACAGTGGGCATCCCTGCCTAGTGCTATTCAGAATAGGGAAGGTGCCTGAAAGGACGCTATTCATCTTAACTCGGGCCTCAGAGGAGCTATAGAGTGAGGTTATCCAGGAGAGCATGTTAGGACTAAGTCCCAGTCTGGTCAATACAGCTTGAAGGTATACCCAGTCCACCCTTTCAAACACCTTTTCAGCATCAGTAGTAAGCAAGAGACAGGGTGGATGGCCAGTCTGTGTTCGTGCCCAATAGATCAATTGAATCGCCCGGTTAGAATTGTCCCTAGCTTCCCTTCCAGTAATAAACCCTGTTTGGTCTGGATGTATGATATATGGCATTATGGGTTTAAGACGGTTCTCTAAAATCTCTGCTAATATTTTTATGTCAGTGTTGAGAAGTGATATCGGTCTGTAGCTACTAGGGGCAGTGTGGTATTTCCCTTCTTTGGGGAGCACCGTAATATGGGCCAGTAGTCCCTCTTTGGGTATAGCGGTTCATGAAGCTAAGCGTTAAAGTAGGCACACATTGGGTTAGACAATAAAGGGAGGAAGGTACTGTAGTAGGCATTTGTATATTCTTCAGGACCTGGGCTTTTCCCTTTCGGGGAGCTTTTTTACCACTGTTTGCCAGTTTCGTCTGGGTAATAGGCGTCTCAAATTGTTTGCTAGTTTGGTTACTGAGTTGGGGGGCTTGAGGTTCTGCCAGATACTCCACGATACGGCCCTGCTTCTGATCTGCCGTTGAGCCAGGCAGTGTAGCAGGGAGATGGTGGAACTGGGCATAGAAGTCCCCAAAGGCAGCCACAATCAGGAATGAACTACTGGGGAACCCGTCGTGGTATGGAGTTTATGTACATGGCCCAAGGCCCTTCTGTCTCCTCAGGGTCCTGGCTAGCAGTCGCCCAAACTTATTCCCATGTTCGTAAAATTGGTGAGAAATGTGGCGTAGGCGTGCCCGTATCCGGGTATCAAGAGGGCTGGCAAGCTCCAAGCGGAGGGATTAGAGTTCCGCTGCCAGCTCCGGAGTCAGACAAAGTTTATGTTTGAATTCCACAGATTGGATTTTTTTTAGGAGGGTTTGGAGATCCCCTTCACGTCCTTTTTTTAAATTTTGTGCCCTGGGATATAAACTCCCCCTGACCACTGCCTTATGCCCTTCTCATATGGACGCCAGCCCTACATCATCCGTTGTATTCTCGACAAAATACAGGGAAATAGACTCCGATATGTGCTTTGACGCCACTACATCATGCAAGATGTTCTCATTCAATGCCAAGTCCATGACCTAGCGTCGGAGGACAGCAGATGTATGGAGATGGATACCGGCGTGGGATCCAAGAGGGTGATAGAATCGATCGACGCACTAGATAGGGTCTCCAGAGAGAACTGATCCATCAGTAACAGATCTATTTGCGTATACACGGTATGAGTAGCCGAGTAGTAGCTGTAATCTTTGTCGGTGGGGTGGAGTACTCTCCAACAATCAACAAGATGGTGGGAGTGCAGGGATTTTCTGAAGTGTTTGAGGAAATCGAAAGAGTGGGTAGAATGCACCGTAGATGTGTCCATCCGTGGGTCTGGGCTGACATTGAAATCTCCTCCCAAGATCAGTTGGCCCTCTCTAAAAGTGGAGAGGGAGTCTAAGAAGAAGTCTAGGAAGGTAAGCTGTTGAGTGTTCGGTGCATACACGGTTGCAAAGGTACATTTACGACCTAGAATGGTGCCTTTAAGTAAAATGTATCTGCCATTAGAGTCAGTGAGCTTGTCAATCAGGACAAAGGGACATTGTTTATGTATAGCTATAGCAACCCCGCTCGATTTAGATCGTGGAGAGTTGCTGAGAAACCATTGATTATACAGGAGGGTGGGGAGGCGGGGGACCAAGTCAGTGCGAAAGTGTGTCTCCTGTAATAAAAGAATCGGTGCCTTCAAGCGTTTGGTTTGGAGCCACAACTTACTGCGTTTATTAGGCGATCTAAAGCCACGGATATTGTACAATACCACTTGAAGCCATAATGTACGGAAATCGTGGAGGTATCCCAAGTCCCCGTCAGGAGGGAGAAGAGACCTGTAAGTGACTTATCCATGAATCAAGGAGTGCTGAGGAAATAGAAAACAAAAGTAAAAACCTAGAAAACAGAAAACCGTCAAAACATACAATACATTCAAGGGGAACTTTGCCGTTAGGGGATCCCAAAGTATCCAACCACTACTAGTCGGGAATCTCCACTTAGCCTTCTGGACAAAAATAGAGTGGAGGTAAACGAGCAGCATGGGGTCCAAATATGGGACATAACTCCTAGGAGTTGACCTATGCAGGTGAAGTGGCACAGCACCAGGTGCAAGCTCGCCAGAGAAAAAAACCCTGTTTAGCATAAAGATCACAGCCGTATCAAAGATGTGCAAAACCAAATTACCACAGCAGCAGTAAAAATTGAAAAAGAACCCTGGGGGGTCCATGTAAAAGGAAACAATATCAAGTTAGACAGTCAGTTCACATGAGTCCTTCAGGACCTTCTCTGAGGGGGGGAATGTTGGGGAGATTGCGATTTAGCCCAGGGGGGGTCATCTCTAGACCTGCGTCTGTTCTGTCCCCTGCAGTGTCCAGGGCACCAATGCTGTGGGCATACAGGGAGTGGAATCTCCAGTGAAGACCTCCAGTCTGGAACATCAATGGCGGGTAAGCCAAAGTGTTGCAGGAACTGCAGCAACTCATCTTTATTGCGCAAGATGAATTGGTGGCCGTCTTTGGTCACCGACAAAAGCCCCATCTGTAGACCAGCTTTGCATCTTGAAGGGCCTCAAGTAGTGGCTTAAGGGCACAACGTTGTATTAAGGTGCGTCTGGAAAGATCCGGAAAGAAGGACAACTTTGCGCCATCAAAGTCCACGTGGTGGACACCTCTGACGTCGAACATTATGCGTTCCTTCAGGGAATATTTGTGCAGCTTACAAATTATATCCCTTGGTTTGTCTGGGTCAGCTTAAGGTGTACGGAGGGTTCTATCTATGAGCGCAGTCTATTTCAATGTGATCAGGTGCGTCATGACCGAGAATCTGTTTGAAAAGACCTTGCAGGGAAGGAACTATATACCTGGGAGCAGTAGCTTTTGGTAAGCCTCTAATACGGATGTTAACTCTGGGACTTCTAATCTCAAAGTCATCCATCAGATCTATTAAAGAGTTAATTTGTTGGTCTTGGGTCTTGCAGCGTTCATTATGTGCTTGCAGGCAGGTGTAACCACTTCCCACTGTGACACCAAATCCTCCACTCTGCCCCCAATGTGTGCTGTATCAGCCTGGAGTGCTTCAATGTCCTGCCTAAAGGCCTTCTAAACCCTGTGGGTGAATAGCTCCAGATCAGCTTTAGTGAGGAGGGAGAGAATAAGAGCACACAGATCTTTGTCCCCCATGTCATCGCCCACCGATGAGTGAGGCACTGGGCTGGCTGTGCTGGAGGGTGAGGTGGGGGGAGGGAGTGAGGGAGATGGGACCTGTGGGGATAGGAGAGGCTGCATGTGTGGCCTGGTATTTACTGGTCAGCAACATCTTGGAAGTCCCGGCTGCGGTGCCACAAGGCTCCGAAAAGTACTGATCCAGGGACCCAGATCGCTTCCGGGAGTTCCGTTGAGGCTGCGGAGATGTCCGCCGTCTGGATGGAATGATTCGTTGCCAAAATCTCCCCAGGAGAGCTGCTGTGGGTGCGATATGTGTGGTGGGTTCACGGAGCTCCTTCAACAAAGGTCCTCACACGCTCATTCCGTAGCCACGCCCCCTTCCATTCTTTATTTATTAAAACATTTTTTACAAACACTTTTTTTTTTCTTTCTGCAAGGAACGAGAAATATACCGTACATTGTATCCTTCTTCTCCATACATAGAAATAAAAAAAACACAGGGGCGGGCTTCACAAGGACTGATCAAAGTGGTAGCCAATCAGAGGCTACCACGGCGATCAGGTGACCCGGAATCAGGAGTTCTGGGTCCCGACCGCTAGCACAAGTAAAAAAGCCCAATGCAATGAGGCCGCATGTATGTGTTATGATGACAGCGTAAAGGGGATAAGATTATAAAAAAAATTGTTTTAAATCACATTAACATGATATTACTTACAACAAACTGTGGCCCGGGGGCTTTTTTCACACTGACCCACTGACACCAAGAAAGTAGCACTATTTTTTCCACTTACACCAGCAATACGACATTGTTATTCCCACTGATAGCAACAATGGGCCACTATTCCTGCCACTGACACCAATGATGGGGCACTATTCCTGCCACTGACACCAACAATGGGGTGCGATTCTTCCCACTGACACCAACGACGGGGCACTATTCCTCCCCCTAATACCAAAGATGGGGCCTTATTTACTCACACTGATGTCAGGACATTTCCTACTTATACTGGCCACACTCCGGTCCCCCTAAAGCCTGGAGGACAGTAAACTTGGCCTGAGTTTGGAGACCCCTGGCTTAGAAGATGAGGTTTTAGTGATTGGGTTTACATCTTATGCAATTAAATATCTTTTCACCTTTTGTATGCTAAAATAAGAAAAACAAAGGGAAGATCAATCTACAACAGCAAAAATAAAAATTTTGATAAGGGTTCTTGTAGCAAATGCTAAGTCCTGTAATAGAGGTTCGACCCAGTAGTAGATGTTAGGCCCTGTAGAAGATTTGGGCCCTGTAGTAGATGTTGGGTCGTGTAGTAGTTGTTTGGCCATGTAGTATATGTAGGGTTCTGTAGTAGAAGTTCGGCCCTGTAGTAGAAGTTGGGCCCTGCAGCAGATGTTGGGCCCTGTAGTAGATGTAGGACCTGTAGCAGATGTCAGTCCCTGTAGTAAATGTCAGACCCTGTAGTAAATGTTTGAGCACTGTAGAGGACAGGAAGTCCAGTAGTAGATGACAGGCCTCTGTATTAAATGTCTGATCATGTAGTACATGCTGGGTCCTTTACTATTTGTCAGGTCTTGTAGATGTTGGGTCTTGTTATAGATGTTGGATATAGTAGATGTTGGGTCTGGCATGTTAGACTGTTTAGTAGATGTTTCCTGTATGTACGGCCCTGTAGTAGATGTTGGGCTCTATAGTATATGTGAGGTCTTGTAGTAGATGTTTGCACCTTTAGTATATGTGGGGCTCTGTAGTAGATGTTGAGCATTGTAGTGTATGGCAGACCCTGTAGTAAATATTGGGCCCCATAGTAAGTTTGGGCCCAGTAGTAGATATTGAGTCCTGCGTGCTGAGCTTTGTAGTAGATTATGTGTAGTGTATGTAGGTCCCTGTAGAAGATTTTGGGTCCTGTAATTAAATAGAGGCCTGTAGTTGATGTTGGGCGATGTAGTAGAAGTTTGGGCCCTGTAGCAGAGGTTTAGGCCCTGACGTTTGACCTGTAATAGATATTGAGCATTAATGTATATGTTGGGCCCTGTAGTCGGTGTCACACCCTGCAGTAGATATCAGGCTCTGTAGTGGATATTGAGCCAGACATATACTACAGCCCTGTACAGACATCTATTACATGGCCTGACATCTACTACAGGGCTCAATGTTTACTACAGAGCCCAACATCTACTACAGAGTCCAGTTTCTTTTACAGAGCCCGCCATCTACAGTACTACAGGGCTCAATATCTTCTAAAGAGCCCAACTTT
The DNA here is from genome assembly GCA_028564925.1 of Lithobates sylvaticus. Taxonomy (NCBI): domain Eukaryota; kingdom Metazoa; phylum Chordata; class Amphibia; order Anura; family Ranidae; genus Lithobates; species Lithobates sylvaticus. Next base: position 166,820,682 of record CM053029.1, read on the forward strand.
TGCTACAGGGCTTACTGAGTAATAAATGTTGGCCCTGTAGTAGAAATTGGTCTCTGTAGTAGATATTGAACCCTGTAGTAGAAATTGAGCCGTAGTAGATGTCGACCCTGTAATAGAAGTTGGGATCTGTAGTAGATATTGAGCCTGTGTAGTAGATTTTGGGCCCGGTAGTAGAGGTTCTGTACTAGATATTGAGCCCCGTAGTACATGTTGGGCCCTGTAGTAGAAGTTGGGGTCTGTATAAGATATTGAGCCCTGTATTCGATATTATACTCTGTAGTAGAAGTTGGGCTCTGTAGTAAATATTAAGCCCTGAAGTAGATGTTGGGTCCTGTAGTAGAAGTTTGGGTCTGTAGAAGATATTGAGCCCTGCATTAGATTTTGGGCCCTATAGTAGAAGTTGGGCTCTGTAGTAGATATTAAGTCCCACATTAGATGTCGGCTCTGTAGTAGATATTGAGCCCTACATTAGATGTCGGGCCCTGTAGTAGAAGTTGGGCTCTGTAGAAGATATTGGGCCCTGTAGTAGATGTTGCGTCGGTCCTGTAGTGGATTTTGGCACTGTAGTAGATATTGAGCCCTGTAGTAGATATTGAGCCCTGTATTAGATGTCGGGCCCTGTAGTGGATTTTGGCCCTGTAGTAGATATTGAGCCCTGTATTAGATGTCGGACCCTGTAGTAGAAGTTAGACTTTGTAATAGATATTGAGCCCTGTAGTCGATGTTGGGCCCTGTAGTAGAAGTTGGACTTTGTAATAGATATTGAGCCCTGTAGTAGATGTCAGGCCCTGTAGTAGAAGTTGGGCTCTGAAGTAGATAATGAGCCCTGTATTAGATGTCAGGCCCTGTAGTAGAAGTTGGGTTCTGTAGTAAATATTGAGCCCTGTAGTAGATGTTGGCCCTGTAGTAGATTTGGGGTTTTGTAGTAGATATTGTGCCTTGTATTATATGTCAGGCCCTGTAGTAGATTTTGGGCTCTGTAGTAGATATTGAGCCTTGTATTAGATGTTGGGCTCTGTAGAAGATATTGAGCCCTGTAGTAGATGTCGGCCCTGTAGTAGAAGTTGGTCCCTATAGTAGATGTTAGGCCCTGTAGTAGAAGTTGGGCTCTGTAGTAGATGCGTGATCTCCTTTAGTTATAGTAACACTACCAAACAGTTTAGACTGCAGAGGATTGTTATTCTTCCCAGATCTTCCAAATCGATCATTGAATGATTCCATATAAACACTCATTGCTGGAAATTATCTCCAGGAAGCATGTATTTATAACTCAGCTACACATCATGTCTGAATATACGATATATATTTACGGTCCATACGTAAATCACTGCGGAATATCCACATGTGAGGGCTTTTCATCACGCCACACTGCGGATATTACCAGCCGAGCAAAAACTCTACTACTACACAAGATTCCACCTGCTATTCATTTACATTAATCTATATATTTGGTAATCAGCTAATATTATTAGTGGGGCTCAGCCTTACAAACTCTTGTGTACGTTATATATACAGAGTCATCTAAAAAAATTTGAATGTCATCAAAAAGTTAATTTATTTTAGTAATTCAATTCAAAAAGTGAAACCCACATATTATATAGATTTATTACACACAGTGTGATATATTTCAAGCATTTCTTTCTTTTCATTTTGATGATTATGGCTTATAGCTAGTGAAAACCCAAAATTCAGTATCGCAGAAAATTTGAATATTACAATTATGCCCCGTACACACGGTCGGACTTTCCGACGGAAAATATCCTATCGGTCCATGTTGTCGGAAATTCCGACCGTGTGTGGGCTCCATCGGACTTTTTCCGTCGGAATTTCCGACGGAAAAAGTTTGAGATCCTGCTCTCAAATTTTCCGACAACAAAGTCCTATCGGACTTTTTCCGATCGTGTGTAGCGAATTCTGACGGACAAAGTGCCACGCATGCTCAGATCACATTACAAGACCAAAGCTATTGGCTACTAGCCTCTACGTAGTCCTGTCGTACGCAATGAACGTCACCACGTTCAGGATGATCGGATTTTCCGACAACTTTGTCCGACCGTGTGTATGCAACACCAGCGTCGGACAAAATCCGTCAGAAAAAATCCTACGGATTTTGTGGCCGGAATTTCCGACCATGTGTACGGGGCATAAGACCAATAAAAAAAAGGATTTTTAATACAGAAATGTTGGCTTACTGAAAAGTATGTCCATGTACAGTATAGTATGCACACAATTCTTGGTCGGGGGGTCCTTTTGCATTAATTACTGCATCAATGCGGTGTGGCATGGAGGCAATCAGCCTCGGGCACTGCTGAGGTGTTATGGAAGCCCAGGTTGCTTTGATAGCGGCCTTCAGCTCATCTGCATCGTTAAGTCTGGCGTCTCATCTTTCTTTTGACAATACCCCGCAGATTCTCTGGGGTTTATGTCAAGTGAGTTTGCTGGCCAATCAAGCACAGTGATACCATGATCACTAAACCAGGTATTGGTACTTTTGGCAGTGTGGGTAGGTGCCAAGTCCTGCTGGAAAATGAAATTAGCATCTCCATGAAGCTGGTCAGCAGAGGGAAGCATGGAGTGCTCTAGAATTTCCTGGTAGAGGGCTATGCTGACTTTGGACTTGATAAAACACAGTGGACCAACACCAGCAGATGACATGGCTCCCCAAATCATCACTGACTGTGGAAACTTCACACTGGACCTCATGCGACTTGGATTCTGTGCCTCTCCACTCTTCCCCCAGACTCTGGGACCATGATTTGCAAATGAAATGCAAAATCTACTTTCATCTGAAAAGAGGACTTTGGACCACTGAACAACAGTCCAGACCTTTTCACCTTAGCCCAGGTAAGACGCTTCTGACATTGTCTCTGGTTCAAGAGTGGCTTGACACAAGGAATGCGACAGTTGTAGCCCATGTCCTCGATTCGTCTGTGTGTGGTGGCTCTTGAAGCACTGAAACCAGTCCACTCCTTGTGAATCTCCCCCAAATTCTTGAATGGCCTTTGCTTCACAATCCTTTCAAGGCTGTGGTTATCTTTATTGCTTGTGCACCTTTTTCTACCACACTTTTCCCTTCCTCTCAACTTTCTATTAATATGTTTGGATACAATACTCTGTGAACAGCCAGCTTCTTTAGCAATGGCCTTTCGTGACTTACCCTCCTTGTGGAGGATGTCAATGACTGTCTCCTGGACAACTGTCAAGTCAGCAGTCCTCCCCATGATTGTGTAACCTACTGATCCAGACTGAGAGACAATTTAAAGGCTCAGGAGACCTTTACAGGTGTTTTGAGTCAATTAGCTGATTAGAATGCGACACCGTGAGTCTAAAATATAAAACTTTTTCACAATATTCAAATTTTCTGAGATACAGAATTTGGGTTTTCACTAGCTGTAAGCCATAACCATCAACTTTAAAAGAAAGAAATGCTTGAAATATATCACTGTGTGTAATGAATCTATAGAATATGAGTTTCTCTTTTTGAATTGAATTACTGAAATAAATTAACTTTTTAATGATATTCAAATTTTTTTGAAATGCACCTGTAAGAACAATAATATCCTGTCTGAAGGATGATAGAAATATCAAACACGTTTCCATTACAGCAAATTGCAACACATTTCTATTAATAAATATATTATGTTCTTCTATAAATATATTGAATACAGCAACACATAAACTGTAACTAAACACAATGTTTAAAATAACACAGACCTCGTTTTTACAGTTCCATTGATTGAGGGGTAGGTGAAAATTGGTTGCGAGAGTTTGAAAAGAGAGTTTTTAGCTGTGACACAATGAAGTGTTTGTATGCTGATAAACCAAATATATTCTTAGGGCAGTTCTGTATAGTTGCTCATTATACATGAATTATGCACTTCTCTACTAGAAACACGCAGAAATGGATGTGCCTGACTCCCTGCATACCTATTCAAGCCTAAAGTAATGTCAGCCTGCAGATTCATTGAAAGTTATGGGAGTGTCCCCGAGTAAGGCCTCATTTACAGGTGTGTTTGGGGCCGAATGCGATTTCCTGCGGTAGACATGGCGGAGTTTGCTGCAGACAGCTGCCAGAAGGGAGCCCCATTGAAAGCAATGAGAGGCTAACAGCTCCCACAGGCATTCGAGGCAATTGGACATGCAGTGATTACCTGTGGATGACTGGGCCTGGGCACAGACTGTTTGAGTCCAGGGCCAATCATCCACAGGTATATGCTGCATATCTGATTAAATGTGAATGGCTGCGAATGCCTGTGGGCGCTGTCAGCCTCTCATTGCTTTCAATGGGGCTTCCCTCTAACAGCTGTTTGCAGGAATCCTCGTCGAGTCCCCCACAGTTGGCCCCAAATACACATGTGAATGAGGCCTAAAGTCTAGCTCACAGCGATTCTCAGCTAATGTTGGCATATGCGAGGTGCTTTCATGTTTTCTTCTCATTCATAGCAGGAAAGGATTGATCCCAGTCACGGTGGGTTTAATCCAAATAGTTTTGAGTATTGATGAAAAAAGTAATGATAAAAAAATTACAAATGTTGGGTTTTTCTTTCTATTTCCAAACATTCCTGCCTTTAAATGCCTGTAAACACCTATGTGTGCATGACAAGGTTGGTGCTGGTTGCTGGGGGAATAAGGAATAAGGTAGGTTAAAGGCCTTTTTCCTTGTACCTTAGCTAAAAATCAACATTTATCACTTGAATTGCAGTAGGAGCCTATTGCAAGGGTAGTTTTTTAACATCCATGGAGTTAAGATTTGAAATGTAACTGAACTCAAAAAGCAAAGATTTGCTATGGTATAGGAAAGATCTAGAAATGTTAATTGTGCCTCTGCAGAACTCCTGTAAAACCAACCTTCTGTCCTGATTCCGTTCTGAAATGAGCAATGTACTTCCTATGCCCAGGCACCATTATTTTGTAGCCTCATAGCTGTATATGTGCAGTGTGAGATCATCTAAGACTGTGGTTTCCAAACTGCAGCCTTTGCTTGCTTTTATCTGGCCCTTGGGGCAAAATTTCATCCGCTGACACCAACATTGGGGCATAATTTCCCCCATTGACACCCACAAATGGGCACATTTTTATCCAATGGTAAGAATGATGGGGCACAGTTCCTCCCAATGACACCAACAATGGAGCACAATTCCTATCACTGGCACCAAAGATGGGGCATGGTTTACTCCCACTGATGCCGGGACATTTTCTACTTCCAATTGCCCCAGTCCAGCCCCCCTAAAGTTTGAAGGACAATAAACTGGCCCTTTGCTTAGAAATTTTGGAGACCCCTGATCTAAGGCACTGCTGCCTCTGACAGCCAGTCTCAGGAGATTTGGAGTGAGATTTGCTGATATGGACTACTGTGCTACTCGCTGCTGGGGAAGAAGCTGTACCTAAGGATCTGCAATGCAAGGATCTCCCTGCTTCTTCTTCATCCATTGTGAGGATCTGTGCTTCCTCCACCTCTATAAATTCCCCACACTCACTGGATCTCCAGTCAGCCCTGACATGAAGAAGCAAGGTCCTGCCTGGCCACCTCCACACATAGACACAGTGCAGAACAGCCCACAGGTAGTGCAGTGATTCGTTATTTCTCCTCTGCCTGCCTTTCTGGGCACAGCTTCCACAGTACAGGTAGTCTTAACTTTTGCTTTTGCCATTGATTCTAATTTGCAAACATTTGCCAAAGTTTGCACCTGGCAGCAGTTTTGTGACATTGATCTGGACACAGATAGCTTATAACTCCACATTATTTGTTATGGCCGGGTTCACATATATGTAAATTGAATGCGTTTTAAAGCGCATCCAATTCACATGACATGTAAATGTGACCGGCTCTCAATAGAGCCAGTTCACACATATCCGGGGCGGCCACTGTGTGGTTTCAAAAAGGGTCCTGTGCGTTTTTGGGTCCAGCTCAGGTGTGAATTCAGGCAAAAATTTGCACCTGAATCGCACCTGAACCGGTGAACAGAAAATGCACCGGACTGCAAAATGCAGTTGCAAATATGTGAACCCGGCCTTAATAATTTTTTTGTATCCTGTAAACATAACAAATATATCATTAACACATTCCCACAATTCATTGTGCCTGGCCGAGAGTGATTTGCTGTGTACACTGTTTGTGTATTTATTTTATAAGAATAATTGTTAGCCTTACTTAAAGACAAACAATACGCCCCATTAATCTGGCCTGCGCCTTGGACAATGAAAGCCGAACAATGTTGGTCAGCGAGTCACAACACAAGTTTGACGTTGATAGACAATTGGACCAACGGCGAGGAATGTACAATGTGGCCCTTCCCCACGCCATCCCATTGTGTTATTATGTGAGAACTGGACACCTGAATTGGCATTCTGCGACCTCAAATAAGAGGTTATTAGGATGGTTGCTTTCCTAAGAGATGTATGTAATGGCATGAAAACAGATGCTGTGTATTCTAGATAGATAGATATATAATAGATATACAGTATATGCAGATACATAAGAGATAGATTTATCAATAGATACATTAGAGATATATGATGGACAGAAAGGTAGATAGATCTGAGATAATAGATATATATGTAAATAGTTATGAGATACATAGATAGATAAATAGATAGATGAGTATAAAATAAATGTTAGATAGATAGATTTTATTATATCTTTTCATGTGACAACACTGAAGAAATTACACTTTGATACAATGTACAGTAGTGAGTGTACAGCTTGTATAACAGTGTAAATTTGCTGTTCCCTCAAAATAACTCAACACACAGCCATTAATGTCTACGTTTTTAAGTGAAAATGTCCAAATTGGGCTCAATTAGCCATTTTGCCTCCCCAATGTCATGTGACTTGTTAGTGTTACAAGGTCTAGGGTGTGAATGGGGAGCAGGTGTGTTAAATTTGATGTTATCGCTCTCACTCTCTTATACTGGTCACTGGAAGTTCAACATGGCACCTCATGGCAAAGAACTCTCTGAGGATCTGAAAAAAATTATTATTGCTCTACATAAAGATGGCCTAGTCTATAAGAATTTTACCAAGACCGTGAAACTGAGCTACAGCATGGTGGCCATACAGTGGTTTAACAGGACAGGTTCCACTCAGAACAGGCCTTGCCATGGTTGACCAAAGAAGTTGAGGTCACGTGCTCAGCGTCATATGCAACAGGTTGTCTTTAGGAAATAGACATATGAGTGCTGCCAGCATTGCTGCAGAGGTTGAAGGGGTAGGGGGTAAGCCTGTCAGTGCTCAGACCACACGCATCAAATTGGTCTGCATGGCTGTCATCCCAGAAGGAAGCCTCTTCTAAAGATGATGCATGAGGAAGCCCGCAAATAGTTTGCTGAAGACAAGCAGACTAATGCGGCGTACACACGCTCGGACTTTCCGGCGGGATTGTCCGCCGGACATAGTCCAGCGGACAAACCGCCGGACTTTCCAGCGGAGGTCCGCCGGACTTTCCGAGCGTGTGGACTTGCCCACACACGCCCGGACTTTTCCGGCGGACAATCCGTGGAAAAAGTCTGCGAGACTTTTGGAAATGAACGGACTTGCCGACACACCATCGGAAAGTCCGTTCGTTTAGAACGTAGCTGCAGGTAGACGGGACTAGCGAAGGCAGTGAATGCCGTCGCGCTAGCCCCGTCACCTGGCATGGATTTAAAGAGAATCCCCACGCGTGGGGGTCCCCCCAAATCCATCTCAGACCCTTATCCGAGCACGCAGCCCGGCCGGCCAGGAAAGGGGTGGGGACGAGCGAGCGCCCCCCCTCCTGAGCCGTACCAGGCCGCGTGCCCTCAACATGGGGGGTGCCCCCCCACCCCAAAGCACCTTGTCCCCATGTTGATGAGGACAAGGGCCTCTTCCCGACAACCATGGCCGTTGGTTGTCTGGGTCTGCGGGCGGGGGGCTTATCGAATCCGGGAGCCCCCTTTAATAAGGGGGCCCCCAGATCCCGGCCCCCCACCCTATGTGAATGAGTATGGGGTACGATGTACCCCTACCCATTCACCTAAGGTGGAAAAGTGTAAATAAAAAAAACACACAATTTTTTTTTAAATATTTTATTGCACTGCTCCGGGGGTCTTCTTCCGTCTTGGGGGTCTTCTCGCCAGACTCCTCCGCTTTCTTCTGCTCTTTTACCTAGCTCTTTCACGAGCGGAGGAGCCCGGCTTTCTTCTTCGTCGTCGCCGCCGTCTGGGGGTCTCGTTCCGCCTTCGGGGGTCTTCAAGGGTCTTCCGTGGTCTCTTCTGTTCTTGCTGCTGTCGCCGCCTTCAATAGGTAGATACGTTTGAGATATATGATAGATAGATAGACAGAAAGATAGATAGATCTGAGATAGATAATATATATATATATATATATATATATATGTAAATAGATATGAGATAGATAGATCAATAGATAGATAAGTATGAAAAAGATGGATATATACTGTAAGTCTGATATAGATAATAGATAGACAGAAGTGTCTCTATTTATGGCAGTCCTGATTAAACACAAGGACGCTCGCATTTTGCGGGGTGCTTGTGGTGCAGGAATGAAATTAGTAGGTAGCGCTCGGCATGGGGGCAATTTCATTATTTTCACACACAGCCCTCCATTCTTTCATTTTCTCATTTTCCGTAAGAGAAAAATGCTAACCAAAGGAAGAGAACACAGACATTTTAATATAATGCGTGTATCACTGAGCGTTTAATTGAGATCACATCTTTAATCTTCCCGCTCCCGCCACCTCCCTTCCCTGTTTCATCTTGCCGTCTATTATCCCGCAGACCTGGCCGCCTCGTCACCCACTGCTTTTCAATTACGCACACATCCATATTGATCCCGCCACTCTTAACTTGATGCTGAAAAATGACTTATTTAAGCAAATAAAACAGAACAGGTTGGACGCCTGGGACAGCCACTCACGGTGTGTAAAGCTTTATCGATTGAACAGAAGTACACAAGTGACATTAAGGTGCAGATAATTCTCAGGCCTCATTCACACCGCTTTCTACTTCCATGTTTTATTTAGGGCTAGTCACACACTTCCAGCATTTTTCAGGCGTTCAGAAAGCATTTTCTAAGTGTTCTCAGGGGGTGCTAAAGCTGTATTTATAAATTCCCTCTAAAGTCATATAGTTCTATTTCCCCCCCCCCCTCCGCCTGTATATGCATGCTAAGTTTTTTTTTTTTTAATTTGTCAAGAAAAGTGATGTCATCACAGGTGCTTAAGACTAGAACGCAGTGGGAGGGATTAGAGATGGCATCCTTCATTGTTTCCTTCAGACAAACGGTGCCTCCAAGACGATGTGGACAGCGCTATGCTGTCAAGCAGAACGCTTGGGGCCGAACTGGGCATGTCCTGCACTCATTAGCATTAAGAAGGATGATTTTCAATGGCTTTGTTGGTAAACAAAGCCAAACCTAACCCTAATGATAAACCTAACTCAAAAACAAATCCTAATGCTAACCCTAAGAGCCGGTTCACACCAGGGCAACATGACTTCCAGGGCGACTTGTGAGGCAACTTGGACACTACTTTTGAGTACGACTTGGGGCGTCTCGGGGCGACCTGAAGTCGGATCCTGAGTCGCCCTGGTGTGAACCGGCTCTAAGTCTGTGCTAAACCTAACCCTTTTTTTTTTATAAACAAATACATGTGATCTGATATGGTGAACACATGACTTTGTTTATAAACACAGGGTTAGGGTTAGTATAGGGGCTAACCTAAAGGCTTCATTCACATCTAGGCAGGTGTGACAGTGCACGCACATTTTTGTGCGATTTTGTGCCACACCAAAATGTATGGTTCTGTGTTAGCCAAATGCACTGGGGTGTCAGTAGGAACTTGCAAAAGGGATGCACTTTTTTATGCATTGCAGGAACATGCATGATTCTGCAGAAGAATGCAGCTCAAGGGACAGCAGGTTAGTGTCAAGGCTAGGCGTCCTCTGTTCCTTTATATTAGGGGACTCCAAACTGGGGCCCGTGGGCCAGATCCAACCCTTTTCTAGCCTTTAACTGGCCCTTGGGGCACTATTCCTCCCAATGATGGGGTACTATTACTCCCACCGACATCAGTGATAGGGTACTACTCCCTTCACTGACACCAATAATGGGGCACTGTTCCTCCCACTGACACCATTGATGTTGCATTATTTGGCTCACCGACCCCATTGATGCGGCACTACTCTTTCCATTGATACCAATGATGGTGTACTATTCCTCCCACTAATACCAATGATAGGGCACTTCTCCTCCTGACCACCATTTGCATTTCTAACTAATTTCAAGGCTGCAGACAAATGGCATCACCTGTCAAACTCGCCCATTGAGATTAATGTTGTTTCGCTGTGGTAGTGTGGCATTACAGATTAAGTCTGGTGCTGAGGAGGCGATATAAGGCCTCCTCAACATCTGTCACATACCCTCTGAAAAGTGATCTGAACATGAATCCCTCACAGCATCACAGGGCACCCCAAGTGTTAAAGAGCTGTTAATTAACCGCCATAAACCCTGAAAGGGAATTCCACAAAAAAAAAAAAAAAAGGGAATATAACGTATTCAAAATGATCTTTCCATTTCAAACTGCAGGTGCCATCATTTTTTTTTAACAGTCAAGAACCCAAATGTTGCTTCTTTGCACTATGGCAACCTGGAAGCATTCACTACAGCATTGGTGTCGTCACCTGCCACAGCATCCTTGTTTCCTGTTATTGGCTTTCTGCTTCTCCTAGAAGTCTGTACTAACATTCAAGTCACATTTCAGCCATCCCCTGCAACGGTATTTGCATTTTGAGTGAGATTCTCTTAGGCAAGCCATACATTATGCAATTTTCTTTCCTTCAACCACAGGTTGAAGGAAAGAAAATTGCTTGATTCCCCCATAAAAACAGTCATTGTTGATGGGGGAATCTCTGACGCAACGTTACTGTGCTCCGCCGGTGGGGGGTTGGGGAGCCTTCCCCATCTGCAGAATACAGTGATCACTGCTGGCAGCTATAGCACAAAAACACGATAGGCTGGCTGTACTGAAGTTGATGGATCGACTTCAGTACAACCAGCCTGCCCATAGACAGATCGAAATTTGGTTGGTTCTTGCTGAACCGGATGCATTTGGATCCCTCTATGGCCAGTTTAAGGCTCATCCACTTATAAAGAGACATAAACACAGCAGCTTTTCTCATTACAACACAAAGATTGCTAAGATGGTATAAGACAATGCGTCCCCCAATTCGTAAACCAGTTTGAGAGATGAAACAAACAGCAATTTTGAAATGTTTGTTCAAAGGCCAATTTTATTTTCTCACCTTCTTTTGACACATGAAAAAAAAAACGTGCACACATTAATATAATTTGTGAAAATCCTTTGATTTATCTTTTGCCTGACCCCATTTGAAACAATTTTGCCCCGTACACACGGTCGGAAATTCCGACCACAAAGTCCGTCTGATTTTTTCCGACGGATTTTGTCCGACACTGGTGTTGCATACACACAGTCGGACAAAGTTGTCGGAAAATCCGATTATTCTGAACTTGGTGACGTTCGTTGCGTACGACGGAACTACGTAGAGGCTAGTAGCCAATAGCTTTGGACTTGTAATGTGATCTGAGCACGCGTGGCACTTTGTCCGTCGGAATTCGCTACACACAATCGGAAAAAGTCCGATCGGACTTTGTTGACGGAAAATTTGAGAGCAGGATCTCAAATTTTTTCCGTCGGAAATTCCGACGGAAAAAGTCCGATGGAGCCTACACACAGTCGGATTTTCCGACAACATGGTCCGATAGGACATTTTACGTCGGAAATTCCGACCGCGTGTACGGGGCATTTGACTCTACAGGTATTATCTCTTTATGATCTACCAGCAGCTATGTATTATCTATCTATATACAAAATCAATAGATAGTTTGGGCAAGCCATTCTGGTACATATTATTGGTAAAAGGGGATGTTCAGAGATTGTACAATCAGGTTGTTTTTTTTTAAAAATGTGAATGCCCATTGCTAGGTGAAGGCACTCCATTCCTATTACAGAATCTGTAATATAACAATTTGTGCTCACATTGTACCTAAACGTTGGATTGATAACCACAGACAGCGTGCACAAAAATCACCCTAAACGCGCCCGGCTTTTCAAACTTCTTTAGAGTACTTAAGACGACAAGGATGAATTATTCCTCAATAGGTTAATGGTGATACAGTTCTCGGTGAAAAGGGAGAGTGCCCTATTATTGCGGCGTCTCTACGCAACCAGCGAACGGCCCCGCGGAGCTCCTCCTCCTTCTGATATACGGTACAATTTAGTGGGCTTTATATAATCCATAAGCCATTACGGGGAATACATCATAGCTGCAGAATGTGCACTCTGCAAACAATAAACGTTTTATTATAGCAATTTCTCTCTGGACAATTGTGACTGGCAATATGGCTTAATGGACTCGAATTCTATAATGCAGCGGTGGTGGGCTCCCGGCGCACTTCAGTGTATTGTAATAGTGGTGCACAGAGCGAATGGCAATTAGGGGGGGCTGCCTTAAAAGTCCCACTCCAGGATAATACGTGCACTTCTCTTGTTAAAGGAGTTAATTGGAGGAGCCGCGGTCACCGGGCATACATTAGGCCACCATAAGCTAAAATGTGTAATTTCGCTTAGATAGCGAGAACCTTACGACCTTTCTACTCAATCCCACCGTCGTCTCCCAGCGACGGCCGGAGCCACTGTGAGTGACATCCAGATTAGGAATCTTGCTCCAACCCACATCCAAGACAACAGGCATAGTGCTATTTTTCTAATCTCTGTTTTAATCTCATTGAGTAGTGGGATAAAGTTAGCTCGATACATTTTCTCCAACGGTGTTGCTAGTTTTATTCTGAGGTATTTTAATTATTCCCCCCCCCCCCCAAGTGAATGTGAATTCCCTCTGTAATACTAATTCCTCCTTTTTACCTAATTTAAGATTTCCAATTTTATTGCGTTGCTTTTTAAATTTGAGAGTTTTCCATATCTCTTCAGTCCTTGTATAAGGTTTGGGAGTGTTACTCTAGGATTGGAGATATAGAACAAAATATCGTCTGCGTATGCCACAACCTTGTATTCTTCTTCTCCTATTTTTCACTCCTCCCACATCTGTGCTATTCCGTATAGTTGCCAATAGGGTTCCAGTGACAGTACATATAGGAGGGGCAACAAAGGGCATCCTTGTCTTGTTTCATTGAACATCTCAAAGGATGGTGACATACTTCCATTGACCTTTACCGACACGGTAGGGTGATTATATAGATTTTTAATCCATTTGACCATTTTGGGTCCTATTCCCAAGTTTTCTATTGTATCCATCATAAATCCCCAGTATACCCCGTCAAAAGCCTTTTCGGCATCTATTGACAGGAGTAGAGCTGGGGACCTTCTTACTCTCTCTTTCTGTAACAATAGTAATGTTCTTATAGTTATCTTTACCTTCTCTAACTGGTATGAACCCTGTCTGATCTGCGTGGATCCGCTCCGGCAACAGCTTTTTTAGTCTTGTCGCTAAAATTTTTGCATATAATTTTGTATCAGCATTTAACAATTCTATTGGTCTATAATTAGAGCATAATGTTATATCTTTTCCCTCTTTAGGTATGACTGTAACAGATGCCAATAATGACTCTCTCCTCATTTCCTCCCCCTCCCCTAATTTATTCAAGTATACACATATTTTTGGAATTGGTTGTTCTTTAATGTTTTATAATATCTAATTGTGAATCCGTCCAGTCCAGGGCTCTTTCATGTTGATGTACTATTTATTACTTTTCTGATCCCCTCTTGTGATATTGGATCTTCCAGATCCAGTAGTTTATCCACTGAGATTCTGGGCAATTTTGCTTCTCTTAGGCATTCCTGTATTTGTTGTTTCCTTTTTATCTCTGCTTCTCGTGTCTCCCTTTCCCTTACTTAATATAGGGTGCTATAATAACTTTGGAAAATCTTTGCAATTTCTTATGTTTCATACACCATCTCCCCTTTCTTGTTTTTCATCTTTTCTATATAGTTTAATGACTTTTTATTTTTTAAGGTTTTTGCAAGATATTTTCCTGGTTTATTCCCCCATTTATATCTATCTTTCACCACCTTTAAAGACCTCTCCTACTTCTTGATCCATTAAGTCTTTTAGTTGGTCTCTTTTTATTATTAATGTCTGTTGAACTTCAGTATCTACTTTCTTTGTGTATATTATTTCCAGCTCATATATTTCTTTTATTACCTTTTCCATTTCTATTGCTTTTTTCCTCTTCTTTTTAGCACCTATGGATATCAACACATTTATGGTCTAGAGCCCTACGGACGACATGAGTAACGATGACACATAGGAACAATACAAAACTCACCAACATGAAATAGACCTGAAAGTGTGCCTTGGTCTACCGTATGGTACGCCAAAATAAGGGGGCATACCCTAGATAAAGAATGATAAGAAGTAGTTATGGAATAATGTGGAATGAGTATTCAGTCTGGGGTAAGAATACTTGGAAGAGGCTTTTAAAAGGGGAGGGTGGGTGGGTATCACGCACAGGAAACCGACAAAGACCGGCGGCCTTTGGGCTGCTTATATACCCTCCGGTCTCCTCCCATAACTTCAGGCCGGTACCCGGCCTTCCAATTTATGGTCTAGAGCCCTACGGACGACATGAGTAACGATGACACATAGGAACAATACAAAACTCACCAACATGAAATAGACCTGAAAGTGTGCCTTGGTCTACCGTATGGTACGCCAAAATAAGGGGGCAAAAACCTTCAGGTAGGGGATAATTATTTATTAGAGGTAATGTCATTGAGTGAGTTGAGCAAAGGCCTGAGCCATCTCTAACTGTGGGTTAGGAATGTAGCGAGAGAAGCAGGCCGATTTCCACCGACCCAGTTTCTTGATCACGTGGTCCGGAACCCCCTGCCTTGAGGCTGTCGTGGCCGCCCCGATCCGGAACGAATGCCCGGAGTACTGGCTGGGGTCCAACTGAAGATGGCCGAGAAGGACCCGGACATGTTCCACGAACTGCGACGAGTTAAGGGGTTTTACCGGAAAGGGTAGCAGTGGACTGGCCCCTGGGCAGTCGGACAGCAGTGCCGTCAGGCGGTCCAACACGGCAACTGGGCACCAGTTGTTGTGAGTCCTGTAGAGGTGAATATCTACTCCGGAACCTCGCTGCTGAGTTTTGGATGTCGTCAAGTGAAGGACGTAGTGATCCTGGTGGCGATAGAGATTATTTCTATGCAAGACTGGACCGGCTGGGTGGCTGCGAGTGAACTCGCTGGGCCGCAGAAACCCGTAAAACGCCATGTGTATCGCAGCCTGCAGGACGGTGCTGAGGAGGAGACCGAAAGGGGACCTATCCAGGATGTCAGACATCCCCTTGAAGATCTCCCCCGTGATAGGCAGCCGCTTTGGGCTGACTGGCGGCTGGTGTTTCTGAACTCCACGTAGTAGAGCCCTCACCGCGTGGCAGGAGAACACCGAAGGCCTTGCGGGGTCTTGAAGTGACAAATAGTGCTGCACCCCGGCCACGTACTGGCGTATCGTGCTGTGTGACAGTGCTAGGTGTGAATGGCAGTAGGCGATGAACGCCAAGACCTGCTTGAGGCTGGAAGACTCGCGAGGCCGCTGGGCAGGAACTTGTTAAACGCCCTCCAGGCCGTCTGGTAAGCCCGACGGGTGTTGCGGGCGAGTGAGGCGTTAATGATGTCGGTGGCTGAGCGTAGATGTGGGGCTAGTCCAAGGTCAGTTGTGACCAATCCGGGATAGTGGCTGAATGACGGCAGGCTCCCGGCACCTGTTCAAAGAAAGAAATAAAGTTAAAACGGGAGAGTGCGTCCGCTGCTGCGTTGAACTTCCCTGGAATGAATGAGCAGTACACACTGAACTGATGCTGTAGGGATAGCTGGACCAGTCTGCGGAGGAAGGACATGACGGGCCTGGACTTAGACCTGCCCTTGCTGATGATCTCGGCTGTGGCTTGATTGTCTGTCGAGAAAGCCACCGTCTGTCCAGACCAAAGGTGACCCCATAGGTGAGCGGCTGCTACAATAGGGAAGAGCTCAAAGAGGGCTGACGTAGTAGTGAAGCCCGGTGTGGCTAGTGCTTGAGGAGGCCACGGGGCGGCGAACCACAAATGGCCAAAAATGGCGGCGCATCCTGTGGATGCCGCCGCGTCGGTCACCACCTGTGGTGACTGCGTGGACACGACTGGGATAAACAGGGACACACCGTTCCAATCACTAAGAAAGTGCTCCCACATGGCCAGATCTGCCCTGGCTGCAGAATCCAGCCTGATGACCTGGTCTGGGTCCTGCGTGTAGGACAGGAAGACCAGCAACCGGGACACGAAGGAGCGGCCCTGGGGGATGATCCTCACAGCAAAGTTCAGCATCCCGAGGAGAGACTGAAGTTGCTTCTGAGTACATCCCCCCACCCGGGTGAATTCTCGCAGAACCGACCTGATACGGTCCAACTTATCTGCTGGAAGGCTGGCCTGCATGGCCAACGTGTCAAGGTCGACGCCCAAGAACGTGATCTTGTGTGCCGGGCCGTCAACCTTGTGCTCCGCTACGGGGACGTTCAGATTGTCGAAAACCGTCCTCAACTTTCCAAGGTCCCCTGGGGGAACCCCGGGCGGCTCTATCAGAAGGAAGTCATCCAAATAATGGATGACCTCGTGGCACTGTGCCTCATGGAGAAGGATCCACGCCAGGGTCTCGGCGAACTTGTCAAACAACCAAGGACTACTTTTAGACCCGAAGGTCAATTTGGTCGCGAAATAATATCGCTCCCTCCACTTGATGCCGTGCCAGCACCACAGGGAAGGATGGATGGGCAGCAGCTTGAAGGCGTCGGATATGTCCGCCTTCGAGAGCCAAGCACCCACCCCTGCCCTGAGAATGGCCTGGATAGCCATGTCTACCGAAGCGTACTTCAGCGAGAACTCCTCGGAGGGGATGAGCGAGTTGAGACTGGGAACGACGGAAGAATGAGGCGCTGACAGATCATACACCAGACGTTTTTTATTTGAAAACTTTCCCTGCACAAGCCCGATAGGGCTAACCCTCCAGATGCTGAAGGGAGATTGACAGAACGGGCCTATCATGAAGTCCCGATCCAACTCCGTCTGCAAAAGGACGTCAATCGCTGGCTCATCTGTTGCTGCTGAGCGTAGGTTCGGACATTCGTGGGTGGAGTGGGGCAGGGTGATGAGCCCGGTATGAAACCCATCCGTGAAGCCTCGGATGAGGTAGCTGGCGAGCGACGGAGTGGGGTGTGAGGTCAGGTAAACGCCGAGCCAAAGGACATTGACCCGGCTTAGTCATGGTCTCTTCTGTTTGACCTCACACAGGATCCTGGGGTGCGCCCTCTGGCATAGGGTGCAAACGTGCAAGAGCCGGCACTGGCTGAAATTGCAGGAGCCATAATTAAAATTGTTGCAGATGGCGGCTCCCCCAACCATCCGCACCGGACGTCCCAACTTGTCCACCTTTTGCCCTTGCACCGGGGCCTGCTGAGCCTGGCTCGTGCTGGCAGAGGCCGTGCTAGCTATTGGACGGACAGAGGCTATGTTGGCACACCAGACCGTGGTGTGGGACGCTGACTGACAGACAGCACATAGCGGGGAGCGAAGGCCTGCGAAGTGGCGGCAGAACAATTCCGTGTCCACTACGCTCCAGTCCGTTGGCAAATGGAACTGTGCGAATCTGGCTGCGGCTTTGGCCGAGAAGGACCGATGATAGTCGTAGAACGCTGAGCCACCGTATTTGTGGCCCAGGTCTACGATCAAATGGAGGTAGAGGTCCAGCTCTTCCCGTCTGCCGGGGGAGGCTGAGCACAGCACGTCTCTAAACATGCCGAAAGCGAGCGTGAATTCGGGCACCGTGAGCTTCCTGTTGAGCCTCGGATCCTTCGCTTTCAACACCACCGAGACATCCCCCCAGGTGTAGGCCTTGTTCTCGGCCAAGTCATGGACCGAGATCAAGAGTGAGGCCAGATTAACGTCTTTGCCCTCTAGAATGTCCTTCCTTACGCTGGGTGGCACCAGGTGGGAAGGGTGAACGGTAGGCGTGGCAAGCTCACTACCTGCGGCCGGTGCACTGATGACTGGGACCACCGCGGGGTCCGGAACCGTGGCAGCCGGGCTGGCCTCTAGACGAGACACCCTGTCCTGGACCTCCACGATTGAGGAAGACAGGGAAGACACGAGGGTGTGTAGCTGGGCAACGGCGGCTGAAATCGATTCCAGAGACGCCTGCTGGCTTCTGGGGCTTGCTGCGGCCGGTGGTGGGAAGAGAAGCCTGAATAGCTCCGCCTTCCTGGCCGTGGACGAGAAGGGTATCCCTCTGCGTCTCAGCTCGGCGGACAGCCTGGGAATTGTCCACGCCCTAAGAGACTGGACACTGCCAGCCTCGGAGGCTGACGCCGGAGATAGCGGGGTGGTGAGGTCATCGCTGCCAACTGACGACATGGCGGCTGCCAAGACCTGTTACTCGGTAGACTGGTCACGTGTCTGCAGGCTGGGCCTAAAAGGTGACAAGAAATGAGTTTGGACGTGTCACCTATGATATACGTACCTGCCACAAGAAAGCAGGAGCCCCCCGTGCCCCTGTGTTTTTTTTTTTTTTTTTACCTGCTGGAACCCTGATCAAGTTGGCGCAGGTGGACCTACTGAATCCGACTGACCTGAGAGAGTGTGAGAAAAAGTACCTATTTAAGAGCCTAAAACTGCTGCCGTCCAGAGCGACGGAACCCAACGTAGATGATAACAACAGGCGATAGTGACTTGAGTCGACTGCCGAGATCGCTATGGGATCAAATGACAGATGACAACACGAACGACTGACTTGACACGTTGCCTTAACTGAATGAACTTCTCGTGACAGGGCCCGGCCCGTTCGTACCGTATGGGGGTGACTGTGGGCCGGACTCTGGAGCCCGTACCGAATGAGGTCACCATGAAACTAGGCCGACTGCCTAGGTACGCTGAGGCCGAACTGTGACATCCAGCTGCCACCGGGTCCGACTCCAAGCTCCCCCCCCTTTTTTTTTTTTTTTTTCCTTTTTTTTTTTTTTTTCTTTTTTTTTGTTTTTTTTTTTTTTGTAGAAATGCGGCCGGCCTAGGGCACGCCGGCGCGAATTCGTACAAGCGGGTGACCAATTAACGCCGGGCGTGGTAAGGTGACACAGAAATGCCATAACATGACAAGGGCAAGAATCAAAGTTTTTTTTTTTTTTTTCTGCGACTCCGCCCCTGGCGCATGTATTGAAATGAGGCCGAGCCTAGGGCACGCCGACACGAATTTAGTGCGAAGAAGTGACTTCATTCACGCCGGGCGTGGTAAGGTGACAGAAATGAGATACCATGACAGGGGCAAGAATCAGGAATGTACGCAAACCAGTGATGCGATTCCGCCCTTGGCGCATGTATTGAAATGAGGCCGTGCCTAGGGCACGCCGACACGAATTTAGTGCGAAGAAGTGACTACATTCATGCCGGGCGTGGTAAGGTGACAGAAATGAGATACCATGACAGGGGCAAGAATCAGGAATGTACGCAAACCAGTGATGCGATTCCGCCCTTGGCGCATGTATTGAAATGAGGCCGTGCCTAGGGCACGCCGACACGAATTTAGTGCGAAGAAGTGACTTCATTCATGCCGGGCGTGGTAAGGTGACAGAAATGAGATACCATGACAGGGGCAAGAATCAGGAATGTACGCAAACCAGTGATGCGATTCCGCCCTTGGCGCATGTATTGAAATGAGGCCGGGCCTGGGGCACGCCGACACGAATTTAGTGCGAAGAAGTGACTACATTCATGCCGGGCGTGGTAAGGTGACAGAAATGAGATACCATGACAGGGGCAAGAATCTGGAATGTACGCAACCAGTGATGCGATTCCGCCCTTGGCGCATGTATTGAAATGAGGCCGGGCCTAGGGCACGCCGACACGAATTAGTGCGGGAAGTGACTGCATCCATGCCGGGCGTGGTAAAGTGATAGAAATGATATGCCATGACAGGGGCAAGAATCAGGAATGTACGCAGCCAGTAATGTGATTCCGCCCTTGGCGCATGTATCGAAATGAGGCCGGGTAGTCGTGCATCTGGATCGCCCCGATCGGAGCATGCGTGGATGCGACCGGACCAGGATCGAAGCGATGGCATGAACGCCCTGATTAACTGATGCGAAATGATTTAGCATGACCGAATGGCCTGATACGTTAGCCATGTTTGAAATGATTGTCATGCTAATTCGTGAAATGTTTCGACACGGTCGCTAGCGCCACCAATTCGGATAATGGCAGGACATGAACGATACGTGTGAGTGCGAACGGCACCCGTGCGTGAGTCATGTTGAACGATTCGGAGACTGTGTAGCCCGCTCGTGTAAGGGAACCCTTGAGTGCCGGATGCGACATCGGTCGGAGTGTCTGTGGCGGGCGGCCCTGAATGTGCGTGCCGCTAGATGGCTCCCGATCGGGTACAACAAAAAACGTGCGAGTAAGTGTTTAGGTTTCGAGACAAGCAGCGCGTGGTTCGTGAGCTACGCAGATCACAGTTTAGTGACATGATAAGCAGTGCATGAGAACGTAAAACATGGGAGCCGAAGCCCTACCTGCGACAGCCGAACCAGACTCTTTGTACGAACTGCGACTCGACGACACGAGTGCGACACGAAGGGACGACACGACTTACGAACACGGAACACGGGACTGCAACAAGAGAAGACGGACAGACGAAAACGGAGCTCACGAACCGGCACCAACAGCGCTTGTCACGAACGAGTCGGTCCTAGATGTCTGACGTATCAGATATCACGCACAGGAAACCGACAAAGACCGGCGGCCTTTGGGCTGCTTATATACCCTCCGGGCTCCTCCCATAACTTCAGGCCGGTACCCGGCCTTCCAATATATAGGCTTTATGTGCTTCCCATGTTGTAGCTTAGGGGACTCGTTCAGCTGGAAGTATTGTTCTATCTCCTTTTTTATTTTATCTCCTGTTTCTATATCTTGTATCAGATCTTCATTTAGCTTCCACGTATTTTACCCTTTTCTGTGTTCCCCAAAGTCTCAACTTCACTATTACTGGGGCGTGATCTAACTGTCTATCTTCAACTGTTTCCAGGAGTCTATGTTCCACCAGGATATAATCTAACCTTGAATACGTATCGTGCACTGTGGAATGGAATGAGTTATTCCTTTCTCATGGATGCTGAGACCTCCAAACATCCACCAGTTGCCATTGATGTAGTTTTTTCTTATTTAAACTTAATTGATAGTCACCAGTCCCCAGAGCACGTGATGTACTATCCATTCGTGGATCCATACAGAAATGGAAGTCACCTGCCAAAATTAATTTCCCTTTCTTAAAGTCCATTAGTTTACCCAGAACCTCTTTTAGATAGCCTTTTGAGTTTTTATTTACATTCCATTCCCGTAGGTTTCCTTTCAGAAATAGATAACGTCCCTCCGGGTCCACTTTCCTATCTTCCAATATAAATCTACGGTCTCTTGCCAGTCCTATTGCTAACCCTTTTGCTCTTCTAATTGGGGAGTCTCCATAGTACCATGTTGGATAGGATTTTGAGTATAATTTACCAGAGCTGGCATCCTAACTTTGGCAATCGGCTGTGACAGCTTGCGAATTTACAGCCCACTAAGAAAGCGCAAGCCATTGTGAATGGCTCTGTAGTCTTCTGTGATGCATGAAGGTAAAAAAAACCTTGTGCCTTTATAACCACTTTAATGTTTCAGGCACTAGGGAATGAAGGGGGAGGTGTCTCCACAGGGTAGGTGAGCAATGTGATGACGCTCATTCATAATCTAGTAAACAGCCAGGTGTCACGCAATGAGCAGCGGTATCATTGTGTTGTCTATATAGCATGCAAAGAGTGTATAAATCACAAGACTGTCCAAACAGAATCACAGCCAGGTATTGTTCATATAGCACTTCAACTGTGTATACTGCTATCTGGTTGGAGTTCATCTTTAATAACAGTTACATGTGAATTAATTTAAAACTTGTTTGATACATTATCCAGAGGCAAGGAAAGAAATCCAATAAATATATATAGACACAATAATACCAGCTGATAATGTTGGACTGGAACACTTAGAAGAATCTATATTTGAACCGTCTCCGGAGGGTCTGATTGACAATGAACTAAATCTGCCCGTTCTCATTCCTGGATGCTGACAGCCAGTCATTTTCCCAGGATGTTATTAATAGGATTGTATTTTGGTCCATCATGAAAACTGGATCATGAAAAGCCAAACACGGCTGTTACCTAAAGCCCGGGCTTCACGGAGGGCAGGGAGACGCGCTGCACTGCCGGCGGGACGCAAAAATCTCCACAAGCTTCAGAAAAGTGTTTATTTGTTCTGCAAACCGATCCGATCCTTTACACAAACACGGAGCTCTTCCTTATGTTATGTACTTTGCACATGTTTGGGATTTGTGTCTAAAATGTTTAAACTATTAATAGAAAAATAAACTCTAAAGATAATAATAATGATCGCTGACACCAAACTTACTAGAAGTAACAGTAAAGAAGTAAAGTCAGAAACTCTGTAATATGTTTTTTATGCAACAAAAAAAATATATAATAATTGATGAAACATTTCAAATAAGCTGTAGGCAATATTGTCAATAAACAGCATTACAAAATAAATAAAACATACAAAAACTTCACTGGAAGTCATTTATCAGAAGACATTTAACTAATAAAAAAAACACTGTTTGAAAATGGTAAAAATCAGGCCAAGGTTCACACTAATGTAGCTGCATAATCTTACATTTTTCAGTGAATTTTTCTGCGTTTATGTGTTTTTGATGCATTTTCATACTTAATGTTTTTTTTTGTAAGAGGAGCAGACTGGTTGTTAAACACATTAAAAATCCATGTTCATGTGTTCTTATGCATTTTCCATGCGATTTATGTACACACCTATTGAAGTCTATGGGGCCAAAAATGCATGATGCTGCACTAAAAGATGCACATGCACCTTTTTTAACCGCTTTAATACCAGACACTTTTACCCAATTTTCAGCTTTCAGCGCTGTCACACTTTGAACGACAATTACGCAGTCATGCAACACTATACCCAAATTACATTTTTATCTTTTTTGTTTTTTCACACAGTTAGAGCTTTCTTTTTGTGGTAATTAATCCCCACTGGGATTTTTTGCTAAATGAAGAAAGACTGAAAATATTGAAAAAAATAAAATGTTTCTCTCTGTTTCTGTTATAACATTTTGCAAAAAAATAATCTTTCTTTATACATTCAGGCCACATGTATTCTGCTGCATTTCTTCTGTAAAAAATAACCCCAAATCATTGTTCACTCTTTAGTCTGTAGGAAAGTTATAGAGTTCACAAACTATGGTATATACAGTATATCTGAAAATTGATCAATCCTGATGTACTGACAGCCTCATTTCTTGAGACCCGAAAATGTGAGAACAGTGCAAATATCCCCCAAATGACTGCTTTTTGGAAAGTAAAAAATCCAAGGTATTTGTAAAAGCCACAGTGAATTTTTTTGAAGTTGTAGTTTTTTGTCACAATGTTTTTTAACATACTGTCACCAGTTCAGTAGAGCATTATCATATAACAGGTGGGGCAGCGATCAGGGATGCTGACTAGTGACAGTATGTAAAAAAAAAAAAATAACAACAAAAACATTAAACAAAACAATGTTATTACATTTTTTACGATTTCTTTTTTTAAACACACTGTGACCAGAGCAATACAGTGTTACCATAGTAACACTGTACTACTCTGGGATAGTGATCAGGCTTTTTTTTTACACATTATGATTGCTTATACCAATAAATTTCACTGGTATAAGCAACCATTTTTACAGAATGAAACAGATTCATTCAGTGTGTTTCTGTTGTGATCCGCTGTGATTGGCCACAGCTAATCACATGGTACAGATGGGCTCTCATTGGCCCTGTCTTTACCATGTGATCACTGTGACCAATCACAGCTAGCAACACAATTGTACACAATGAATGGCATGAAAGAAAGCCATCCATTGTTTACAATTGTCATGCGATCTGCTGTGATTGGGCACAGCAATCACATGGTACCAGCAGCGGGCCGGTGCACTCAGTCATTAGTCCTTTTCCAGACATTTCCTGCCCACCTATTGTCAAATGACGTCTGGGCGGGAAGTGAAACGAACTGCAATGCATTGCATTGATGTAAATGGAATAGAATAATGTAATTTCTATTATTGTGCATGGCAGCACACCGACAGGAAAATGGAAAAAGGCCCAAAAACTCAAGCAGATGCAAACTCCCAGGCTAGGTTCACATATCTGAGGTTCGGGAGCGTACGCAATATTGCACTTCAGAAGATGCATGGGGGTGCCATTATTCGAAATGGCACCCCCATATTTTGGCAACCGTGAGTGTGCTAAACTGCATGGTGAATCTTTGATGCGCTTTCAGAAAATGCACAAACTAATAGCAGTCAATGGGAGTGCACATAAAACCGCATGTAAAATGGGGCTACAACCATGCTGCACTCAAAACGCAGTGAATTGATGTGAACCCTGTTTTACTCGTTACTCTTACAGTTATCATTTTTCATTTTATAAAATGTCTACCTTTTTCAGCTTTCGTTACACTTCAGTGCTGTTGATATTCAGCAACCTCTGTACAGCCACTTCCTTTCTACATGCTCTCCAGTGATGGCTGCATTACTCAGGGTGGGATTCCTGATGGTGACAACAGTGGACCATGCCTGTGTGTAATATGTGTTGAAACAGCCACTTGTAGTCTCTATCGGAAACTCATGTGACAGGGTGACAACACAGGAACACGTTTGGGAGACAGGAACAAAGTGATGTCACCCTACATAAGGAAGCGTGTAAGCAAGGACCTTCATGGCAGGATCACCAGGATTATTTAAACTGAAAACTGTGAGTTCAAGAAGCCTATTACATTTTTTGTGGTAAAAATAATGGGCTGCCAATGCACCAAAATGTCCCTAAATTTAGATGTGATACAAAATTTGTAACATAGCGGCACATTACAACACGTGTTCCAAATGAATGGCTGGCATCAGAATGCATGTAACATGAGTTGCTGTCATGCACACGTTAATGGAACCCAGATATATAAATGGGCCTATAAAGATTTAAAAGGACTTCCAAAATTACACAAAATGGGTAACACAACGCACCATGATGCATTATGGTGCATTGCGGTGCATTGAAATGCATTTTTGTTGCCTTAGTGCATCCATTCATTTTGATGAAATGTGCATTGCTGTTCACTGTGATAATATGTTTTAACAAAAGATTAAATGGGCCCTTAAAGATTTAAAAAGACTGAATGTGTATTGTTTTAGTACATTAGAGCAACGCATATAATGTACATGTTACCGCAATGCAAGACTACAATTGGATCCTTGGAGATTTAAAAAGACTTCTAAAATTACATTAACATGTTAAAGTGATTCACATCAAGTACTTGAATAATAATAATTATAATAATAATAATAATAATAACAATACTAGTAAAAATGATATTCAGAATAAATTAAAATTATTATAAATTTTCTAATTATAATTATTATTATTACTACTGCAGTACTGAATAGTCAGTCTTACATAGAAATAAAGCAATGGTATTATAATGGCGGTTTATAACATTTCAAATGACTGTACAAAACATTCTCTACACTTCTAACAATGTTTTTGTTACCTGTAATGTAAATGTGAACATTTCAACTTTGCTTTACTGACTTGCTTGCCACACAAAATTGATGAACGTCCTTATATTGTATGAAAACAAAAAGAGAAAAAACATTGTCTATTTACGTGAGAATTTTTGGAGCGGCGGAGAGGTCTGAGAGCGATGTATATGGAACAAGCCATGTGTAGGTAACACACACTGTAGGTAATGCATCAAACTGACACGATGGCAGATTTATGACTTTGTTAGGCTGTAGTCATTTTTTTTTCTTTCGTGGAAACAAAGAGTGGCCTTAACTCTCCAGCAGACAGAGTTGGTGTGAACTGAATATCATCTACCCGCTAAAAAATAAACATTCACACTGAAATGACTGCATGTGCAAAACAGGCTCCATTCATTTTCCACTTACTGCAACCATCTTCTCTGCCCACGATTTACAAGCGTCACATTGTGTAAGTGTTTTTTTTTCTGCGTTTCAACAAAAATATGTGCCAATTTCTTTTTTTGTGCCGTAAGGACCACTAAAATGAAGAAATTCCATTTGGCTTCCTATGTCAAAGGCTTCACAGTTCTTACTTTTAAATCTCCAGTTTAGATCAAACATTGTTCTGTAAATATATTATCAAATTGTAACTATTAGGTGCAAATTTATAAAGCAGTGAATCTGACATTCACCCAAAACTTACTGAAGTGAGCCTTCAGGTCTATGTATACTAACCACTTGACCTTAGAAATGCTTTACTATTCAGAACGATGTTACTTTAACTGGCAGTTGGGCAGTCATGCAACATTGTACCCAAATAAAATGTTTATCTTTTTTTCCTTTCAATATATTTATTGAGATTTTCAGTTCAGATATAAAAGTAACAATACAGGTAATGCCCCCTCCTATAGGCCAATATAGTCTGATGAGCGTGTCAAATATCCAACATTAAATGCTTGGCATATAGCTGTGTGTACATCTCTATTCGTATCTCAGTGATCAAATATGTGCTATCAGTATAATGTTTTGCGTTATCATCTCAGTTTCAATATTTTCTATTGGAAACATATAACAGTAGTAACAATAATTACATGTTGTCATAAAACGTAGAGGTTCCATGGGGGGCCAGAAGCTCCTATAAACTTTTGGCATGTAACATGTATTTGGATTAGATAGTATATTTGGCTCACCTGTCCTTAGGATTGTCAATTATCTAAGTATATTGTGTTTATCTATAACCACTGCATACTTAAGTGAGCTGGTTGACCAGATCCACTGTGGAGAGTGGGCCTGATGTATCAGAATTGGTTAGGGTCACATTGTGCCGGGGACTCCAGGGTAATCACTCCACCCTTATGGGTTCACACTGTGGAGTAACAGAGCCCGTGGTCCCAGACCGATGACGAGCCCCATCCGTTACCTCACTTCCCTCCTAGGGGATGCCCGCCCTGGCAGTCCCCCGGGGTCACAACAGTCCCCAGAATAGGGAGGAGGGGTTGTTCACTTAATGTCAGGTCAATCTCAGTCAAAAGCACAGCTATATATCCTCTGCTTGTGACAATCCAGTTTGAGTGGTAAATTGCCTTGTGAAGGGCTAAGTGTTAAGCTTGCAACATACCGACAACAAGGCTGGTGATATATGTACCATGAGAAAGAGTTAAGAGAGAAAGTGGGGGAGATTAGGAGGAAAGAAAAGAGATAGGGGAGGGGGAAAGGGTATGTGGTCCCTCTGGAAATTCCTTCATGTATGTAGGTGACCCGGGTAAAGCGGGATCATAATATGTGTGGCTCATGGTTTCCAGACCCTCTCAAAGCATTATTTTGCGTCTTTTTACTGGGGAGTTGAGTCCCTGCACATTGTGGGAGAAGATCTGTAGTTTTAGGTCTGTTGGCGGAGTTTCAGTCATGGCTTAGTTGGTAGTAGGGTGCTATGTGTAAGGTGCTCTTACCAGTCACAGACAATTTCCCTGGCAGTTGGAAGGCTTCCTGGGCTCCATTGAGATCTGATCCCGTATACGGAGAGGTAGGAATTATAGGGGGCAGAGGGAAGGAAGAAGAGGGAGGATAAAGCATAGAAAGACATGGAAAAAGAGAAAGAGAGAGAAGATGCATTATATAATACAGTGTACAATAATATTCCAGTCCCACTAGAGCTGGGGAGGTACCTATGCTTGCCCAGCACTTTACCCAAAGGAAACCCAATTCATCCTAGAAAGGACGTGGGAATCTAAATCCGACAGGGGAAAAAGGTGAAGTTCTCCTATCGGCGTCAGACGGAGGTGCACTGTAACTGCTCCAGTCACCCCGACCATAAGAGTTTTCTATAACAGTGTAATAAACTTAAAGTCTGAGCCCTGTTGACACAAAAATAGAGCATAGTCAGGTCTGCTTGGTCTAACTCCCACTCAGTAACACGCGTCACCACTGAGCGTAGTGGGTATGGGTGATAGGTGTCGTGATGACGCCTGCCACCGGCCACGGAAGAGGACGAGATAGCCACCTGTGACCATATGGCTGATCATCTGGGGAGACAGCAAACCTCCCAGTTTGAGGGCACCCTCAAGAGAGCAATCGTGACCGCTAAGGCTCTGCATTTTCTAGAGTTACACAGGAATGTCGCGATATTGATGTAGAGCCAGGGACATAGATGTAAAAATTACGAATAAAAAAGATAAAACCGAATGAAAAAAAATATTAGTAAGGCACAAGTAACTTAGTAGGTAAAAGAAACCAGGAAACATGGGGAACTGCGGGTTGCGGGGGGATCCGGTCTCCAGGAACAATCTTCCCTTGAGGAACTTGGGGCCGATCCCGAGGTTTACTCAGGGTAAACGGAACTCCAGTCTAATGACGGTAGGTTGGCCTCAAACACAGTTCCAAAGGGAATCGAGAGACTGAAGAAGTGTTGGTAGAAGGTGGGCAAACTCATGGAGGGAAGGACTCCTGTGATAGTTTAGGATGTTGTTTCTGCCACACTTGAGACAGCGGGCTAGTAGGCGATGGGTGTTTAAAAGATGGTGCTCCTCTGTTGGCAGAAGGTGTCGGCAGTTCCTGGGTAATCAGCCCTAGATGTAGTAGGAGTCGTTCACCTTCAGGAAATTAGGAAAAGTTGTATGGTTTGTTGTGGTACGAGAAGTTCTGGCAAAGCGGGAAAGCCCATCTGTAATTGATATCTTTGTGAGCCAGAACTTGGAGCAATGGTTTCAGCACTCTTCACTTTTGTACCACGTATGGTGAAAGATCCGCGAAGATTTGGATCTGGTGTCCCATGATTGCCAGTTTCTCTGCTGAGCGGGATAGCTTCATCACTTCTTCCTTGACCACGTAGAAGTGCGGTTTCACTATGATGTCCCTTGGAAGTCCATCAGAGCGTAGGGGTTGTAGTGCTCTGTGGGCTCTGTCAAGCTCCAGGCGGGGAGCCGGGATGTCAGGTATTTTCGATATTTGTTGAATTCCTGAACCGCCGGGTGAACGTCATTAACAGATTCTGGAAGGCCCCTGATTCTAAAGTTGTAGTGTCTCGACCTGTTTTCAAGGTCATCAATTTTGGAATAAGCCGCCTCTAGTTGGACTTGGAGATCCTGGATTCTGGTAGTATTCTGGTTGATTCTCAAGGCTGCTTGGTGAGTTTTCTGTTCAATCACCTCTATTCTTGTGCCTATTTGCTGCAGATCAGCATGGATGGAGGCTGTGATCTGTGTCACAGTATGTGACAGGCCTCTGCTCAGCATCTTGAAGAATGCAGCCATCATGGAGGGGAAGTCCTAGGGGGTGAGAGAGGTGTCCCTGATCTCTTGTTCCCATGGGTCTGGGCTGTTCAGCAGCTCCTGTAATGGGGTATGGGCTAGTTCTCCCAGTGTTCTCCCTAACAGGGATTCAGTGGATGCAGGTGAGGGGGCCACTTGCTGTGGAGTACTCACTGTGGCTGCCAATTTATGAGAGGCAGAAAGATCAGCATGGTCCTGGTCAGCAATGGAGTCTTCAGCACTGACTGTGCCTCGTGTGGAAGCGGCCGCCATTTTGGAGTGGCCGGGCCTTGCTGCTGCTGAATCCAATTCCCGGGATAAGTTCCTGCAGACATCAGGCGGTAGCTGGGGGTGTCTCAGATCAGCTGGTGGTATCGCTGGACTGGAACGAGGGCTCAGACGGCAGCGGTGAGGGTTAGAAGGCTGGAGTGGCGCATAGCTCCCGGTCTAAGTGGCCATCTTGGACGCTGCGGTGCATGCGCCCAAAACTTTTATCATTTTTTTTTCACGCAAACAGAGCTTTCTTGGTGATATTTAATCACCACTGTGTTTTATATTTTTTACTATATAAATAAAATAAATTTGAAAATTTTGAAAAGAACATGCTTTTCTTAGTTTCCATTATAACATTTTGCAAACAATTATTCTTTCTTAATAAATTGAAGCCAAAATGTAGTCTGCTACATCTCTTTGGTGAAAATACCCCAAATCAGTGTATATTATTTAGTCTGTAGGAAAGTTATAGAAACAAACTATGGTATATATCTGAAAATTTACCATTCCTGATGTACTGATTGCCTATCTCATTTCTTGAGGCCCTAAAATGCCAAAACAGTACAAATATCCCCCAAGTTACCCCTTTTTGAAAAGCAGACAGTCCAATGTATTTAGTTAGTGACTTAGTGGTTAAGACTCGTACACACGGTACGATTGTCGGCCAACCGAGTGTCTGATTTTTGTCAGAAGAGCGTGTGCCTGGATCTTGTCTTGCATACTAATGGTACACATTTTTCGTGCAACAAACATGACCGTAGTGATGTACTACAAGGAATTTCAGCTCTTGAGTGCCACCCTTTGGGCCCCTTCTTCTAATTTCATGTTTGGTGAGCATTGATTCCGAGCATGCGTGTTTGTACTTTCAACTTTTGTGTGACTGACTTGTGTACTGACTAGGGATGGGCCCGGTGTTCGATTCGAACCCTTGTTCGAATCGAACATCGGGTGTTCGACCGCTCATCGAGCCCAGAACTATTTGGGCCGTTCGCATCAAATTTGTGTGATGCGAACGGCCCACAATGCACTGCGCCAGTCGCAGTGCATTGCTGGCTGATGATTGGCCAAGCATGCACTGTGACCCCGCATGCTTGGCCAATCATAGAGCCAGCGGCGAGGAGAGCAATAATTGGCCACAGGCAGGATGCCTGTGGCCAATTATAGCTCAGGGGGTTTAGTACACGCACCAGACTATATAAGGCCGCTGCGCCGGGGCCTCATGTAGTGTGTTCCAGCGTGTCAGTGACATTATCTGCTGTGATCCATTCTGCAGTGCTGCTGAGTCTGACATTATCTGTGCTGTGATTATTCTGCTGAGTGCTGCTGACTGCTGACATTATCTGCTGTGATTCTGGGGATTAGTGTGTGCGTGCTGTTAGTACAGCATTGCAGTATCACATTAAACCACCTTTACCCTTCTGGCCTGTTGTGTCATCTAAGGCAGCCATCTGCGGCTAATGAATTGCCGGTTCCCGTAACACAGAGAACAGTCATTCATTGAAAGTCTATGATAAAAAAAAGTCATTGATAAAAAACAAAAAAAACAAAAAAAAAGCGTGGGGGTCCCCCCAAATTCAATTACCAGGCCCTTCAGGTCTGCTATGGCTATTAAGGGGAACCGCGGCCAAAAAAAAAAATGGCGTGGGGTCCCCCTCAAAATCTATACTAGACCCTTCAGGTCTGGGATGGATTTTAAGGGGAACCCCGGCCAAAAAAAAAAAAGGCGCTGGGTCCCCCTCAAAATCCATACCAGACCCTTACCGAGCACGCAACCTGGCAGGCCGCAGGAAAAGAGGGGGGACGAGAGCGCCCCCCCTCCCTCCTGAACCATACCAGGCCACATGCCCTCAACATTGGGAGGGTGCTTTGGGGGTCTGTGACCCCTCAAAGCACCTTGTCCCCATGTTGATGAGGACAAGGGCCTCTTCCCCACAACCCTGGCCATTGGTTGTGGGGGTCTGCGGGCGGGGGGCTTATCGGAATCTGGAAGCCCCCTTTAACAAGGGGACCCCCAGATCCGCCCTCCCCCCTGTGTGAAATGGTAAGGGGGTACAAAAGTACCCCTACCATTTCACCAAAAAAGTGACAAAAATTGTAAAAATGACAGGAGACCGTCTTTGATAATTCCTTTATTAAAATCTTCTTTCATCTTCTTTCTTCTGGTCTTCTTCCTTCTTCCTTTCTTCATCCTTCGGTTTCTTCATCTTCTCCTTCCGGCATCTTCTTCCATCTTCTTCTTCTTCCATCTTCTTCTTCCTCCGATCCGCTTCTTCTTGCTCTGGTCTTCTCGTCCGGCATCTTCTTCCTCGCACGGGGACGTCATGGGGACTTCCCTATGGCTTTCCCCATGACGTCAGAGGGGGCGGGGTCACCAGGTGGCCCGCCCTCCGTTATAAAAGACCTGTCAGATGCAGCAAAGCCTCACACAGCGGGAGCCTCCCATTGCGCGGAGTGGCCCTATGGATTTTGAGGGGGACCCCACGCCATTTTTTTTGGCCGGGGTTCCCCTTAAAATCCATCCCAGACCTGAAGGGTCTGGTATGGATTTTGAGGGGGACCCCACGCCATTTTTTTTTGGGCCAGGGTTCCCCTTAATATCCATAGCAGACCTGAAGGGCCTGGTAATTGAATTTGGGGGGACCCCCACACTTTATTATTTTTTTTTTTATCAATGACTTTCAATGAATGACTGTTCTCTGTGTTACGGGAGCCGACAATTCATTAGCCGCGAGTGATTTTAAATAGCTTTTTTTCCTGCAAAAATTACACTTTGTGCAGGGACAGTTCTAAGCACAGGAAACATGCGCCCCTTCACAGGCATACTATAGACACCCCTCAGGTACGAAATTTAAAGGAATATTACACTTTTATTGTTTCACATTAAGCATTATTAAAATCACTGCTCCTGAAAAAACGTCTGTTTTTAAAAAAAAAATTTGCATTGATACATGTCCCTAAACATGACCCGAGTCCCCAAACACTTTTTATGACAATAACATGCATATTAGCCTTTAAAATTAGCACTTTTGATTTCGAACGTCCGCGTCCATTGTAATTAATAGGGTTCTAATGTTCGCTCAAACTTTAGGTCCGTTCGTGGGTTCTGGTGCGAACCGAACCCGGGGATGTTCGGCTCATCCCTAGTACTGACCATCAGAAAATCCGACAACCAACCATTATCCACCGAAAATTTACTAGCATGTCATCCAACATCTGTTGGCAGAAACTTGGACAACAATTGTCAAAAGGAGCTTTCTAATGGTCAGGTTTTAAGCAAACAGTCTGTCAACAGACAATCCCCTGCCAACAAATGCATCATGTGTATGAGGCTTAAGTTTTTTGAATTGGTAATTTTTGGTCACAATTTTTTGGAAAATTCAAAAATATTTTTTCCCATACTCTCACCAGTGCAGTAGTGTCATTATATGACTGGTGTGGTGCTGATCAGGAATACTGGATGGTGACAGCTTGAAAAAAAATAAACAAATAAATAAATCACTTTTTTTTTACATTTTTTTACATACTGTTATCAGAGTAGTTCAGTAACAGCAATCGTTTAAACTGTCACAGATGGCTTTCATTCATGACTTGTTGTTTTCTATTGCGATGATGTGATTGTCCTGCAGCTATCACATGGTACAGGGTGCTGTGACTGGCCCAGGTACCATGTGATCACTGGTGCCTAATCACAGATCACACACAGTAGTAAACAATGATGTCATGAATGGATTCCCTTTAATGACTATTGTTCACTATGTGACATGTGATCGCATAGTGATCATGTGGTATCTGGGCTGCTCATACCAAGCACCCTAGAGGGCATGTGCAGGGTGCTTGGTGGAGCCACCAGCCAGCAGTAAATTTACTGTTCGCTGTCGGAAAGTGGTTAAATGATAGTGATTGATTTACCGTCAGTGAATGTTTGGTGATGAAAGTCTTTACAAATATGTCCCTTAAAGTCTATATAAACTTTAATAATGATCTTCTCTTATTTGCTGCTTTTTGGTCTTAATATACATTTGAAAGTGTTTTGTTTTATAATAAGAAATAAAAATAAAGAAATAAGATTTAAATAAATCTTGTGAGCTGATAACTTCCTGTGCTCTTTGCCTGTGCAAGATACTTTTGTTAATTTTTTTAGCAGCTCTCTCTGACTACACAACCCTACTCCCTATGCTTGGAGAAGAGGAGAGTGAGGTGTTCTGTTGTCATGTCCTAGGGTGACATTACTGCTTCTCTATTGATCTGATGTGTTATTGGCTGGATCACCAGCCAATAAAGGGAAAATAAAGGGAAAAAGCCTGAAAATAGAAAACAATTACAGCCCCCTACTGCCCCCAAGGACTGGTAAGGACTAAAGACTGAAATATTAAATGTTAAATTCTTATTCTTGGGGTTAGATACACTTCAAGTGATCCTCACAGTAACTTTACAAGTCTGAACAAATTATGAAGTATAAATTAATTCCTGTCCTGACAATGTACAGTTTTTTTTCAAAGAAAATTTCCAATTTTTATAACTATACTATAATTTTAACTATAACTATAATTTTATAACCCAAAAGTGGAACTTCCGCTCATTTGTCCCCTCTCCTTTCGGGGGGACAGGATACCTGTCTTTGACAGGTATCTGTTCCCACTTCCGGGAGTCCAGCCCACGGACCGTGACATCACTCCTCCCTCCTCCCCTCCCTGTTGCCTGGCCAGTAGGAGAGAGGAGCGGAGCCTCACGCATGCGCAGTAGGGTTCCTGACGTGAAGCCTTAAGGCTACACTGCCGGGTACCCTTACTCGCAATGGTGGCGGCAGCACCTGACAGCGTTGCGGACACCGCTGGACTCCAGGACAGGTAAGTGTCCTATTGTTAAAAGGCAGTATGTTTTTTGGGCGGAACACCGCTTTAAAGTAGAAGTCCACCCTAACACTAAAATCTCAAAATCTACAGGCATCCACAATCTAACATCAACCTGTCCAGCCCTGTAAAGAAGAAATCGCTATACATACCTTTTTTGAAGCCGATCCGGTCTCCAGCGGCGGAAGCTCTGCAGAGGAGACAGCCGACATTGGCAAGAATAGGAAGTGACGTCACCCATATGCCGCGTACACACGTACGGACTTTTCCCGGCGGACCTAAGTCCAGCGGACAATCCGCTGGACTTTCCAGCTGGGTACGCCGGACTAAAAAGCGAACGGACTTGACCACACACGATCACGCAAAAAGTCCGACGGTTCACGCGATGACGTACAGCACGTACGACGGGACTAGAAAACGAAAAATACTAGAAAAATACTTGCTACTGAGCATGCGTCCTTTTTGGTACGCCGGACCATACTACACACGACCGGATTATCCGCTGGACTGCCAAGTCCAGCGGATAATTTGAAAACAAAACCTGAAACTTTAGTCCGCCGTACTTTGGCCAAAAAAAGTCCGCCGGCGCCCACACACGAGGGGATTATCCGCTGGACTTCGGTCCAGCGGATAATCCCGCGGGATAGTCCCTTCGTGTGTACGCGGCAATAGAGTTACTATGTGGCTTCCGTTGTCGGCTGCCACCTCTGTACCCACCTACACAGTGAAGCTGCCGCTAACAGCTCAGCATGAGACCGGAGCG
This sequence comes from Lithobates sylvaticus, assembly GCA_028564925.1. NCBI lineage: Eukaryota > Metazoa > Chordata > Amphibia > Anura > Ranidae > Lithobates > Lithobates sylvaticus. The sequence goes on from CM053029.1 coordinate 166,856,001, forward strand.
GCTTCAAAAAAGGTATGTATAGCGATTTCTTCTTTACAGGCTAGATAGGTTAGTCTTAGATCGTGGATGCCTGTAGATTTACAGATTTTAGTGTTAGGGTGAACTTCTACTTTAAACCCTAGTCAGTGACTGCCCAGGCTGAGAAGATGTGCAGTCTGCTGCAGGCAGGAGAAAGCATTTCCTCAATTTCCTCTCCCTCCATGATCAGACTACAATGTTTTAACTTTGTAGCAAGTCACAAGGTAAGAGACTGCAGCAGAGGCAGATATGTGTCAGAAATTTGTGAACACAGCCAACAGCTGCAGAGACAGCAGGATTTACATGACGATATCATCTCTGACCTGGGATCTCACTCCATGGTGACCCTGGATGATGCCCGAACAAAGATGGCTCTGTTCTATTGGAGAGAAAAGCAGGCATTGTCAGGGGAAATGACAATCTTTGTGAGAGGTAATACATATTTTGAAGTGTTATAGTGACATATTACTGGGTGTGCTGCCAAAGTAATATCTGATGACAGGTCAGCTTTTATAAAGATACTGACAGTTGAACTGCTCCATCTTTAAGTGTTATTTTCTTTATGACATGAAAGAAATATGAAAAAAAACCCTGCAAGATAAAGGTATGGACAAGTATAGTAACATGTTTTAGTTGCAGCTTCACCTAGAATGCCCTAGTTTGGCGTACTTTCTCCTGAGTCACATTATTGCCTGTTATGAGATTGCTATCTATCTATCTATCTATCTATCTATCTATCTATCTATCTATCTATCTATATTTCTATGTATCAATAGACCCTCCAGCAGCCAGCAACAATAGACCCCCTCACAACAATAGATCCCCCAGCAGACAGCATCAATAGACCCTCCAGGACACTCTAGTACCCCTTGCCAGTGCATATATTATGTGCTGGAGGTGCCAGAACTGCATTCCCCCGTGTTCCCACTTACAAAAAAGCCTTGTATGTGTCTGTTTGTCTGTCTGTCTGTTTATCTATCTATTTTTCCAGGGCTTTCTTTCCTCTGGGAATAGGTGCAGGTACCCCCCCCCCTTCTGAATCACCCCTTGTCTCTGCCCCCTACCCACCTTTGAGCACCGACCCTTGGTTCTACCCGCTACTCACCTCCTAGCACCACCCCTTATAAGGAATACAGAACCAAGTAATTTGTATGCAATTTGACACTGATAACAAGAATAGCATTAAAAAAGACCAACAACAATAGACCTCCCCAGCAACAAAAGATCCACTCAGCAACAATAGAGCCGTCACAAACAACTACCCACCACCCCAGCAACAATAGACTCTCACTAGCAACAATAGATCTCCCAGCTGCCAGCAACAATAGACCCATCCCTCAACAGTAGATCCCTGCCAGCAACAATTGACCACCCTTCAGCAACAGTGGATCCTCCACCAGCAACAATAAACCTCCCCAGCAACTCTAGACCCCCCACAATAACAGACCCCCCCCCCCCAAAAAACATAGATCCCCCAGAAGCCAGCATCAATAGACCCTCCAGCACACTCTAGTACCCCTTGCCATTGCATACATTCTGTGGGGGAGGTACTGGAACTACGCTCCCCTGTGTCCCCATTGAAAAAAAAAGCCCTTTGTGTCTCTGTTTGTTTATCTATCCATCCAGGGCTTTTTTTCCCATCTGGGAATAGGTACAGGTACTCCCTCCTTTCGAAATAACCCTTGTCTCCGCCTCCTACCCACCTTTGAGCACCAGCCCTTGGTTCCAACCCTACCCACCTCCTAGCACCACCCCTTGTAAGGAATACAGAACCAACTAATTTGTATGCAATTTGACACTGATAACAAGAAAAGCTTTAAAGTAGATCCCCTGTAGAACCCCCACAACAATAGATCCCCCCAGAGACCATAGATCCCCCAGCAGTCAGCATCAATAGACCCTCCAGCACACTCTAGTACCCCTTGCCATTGCATACATTCTGTGCCGGAGGTGCCAGAACTGCGTTCCCCCGTGTTCCCACTGAAAAAAAGCCATCTCTGTGTCTATCTATCTATCTATCTATCTATCTATCTATCTATCTATCTATGTGTGCTGTGAACAAGGCTTATCGCCGAAACTAGTCTGCTGCTGACTGTACTCACTGTGAAGGCTTAAAAATAAATACGCTTGATGTTATGGAGTTGCCGGCTGCTTTTATTTGATAACCATCTATCTATCTATCTATCCTACCGATCTATCTGGGAAGTTTTGGCGTGGAGAGACAATGGCACAGGAGATACGGGCAAGACAGACGCTCTCCTCCACCCATAACTGAAATATTATCTTGGCACTAGGATATTCTTTAAAACCCCTTTATTTTATTTGATAGTACAGAGAATTCTGCCTATTCTTGGCCAGCATTGTGAAGAGAATGGTGAAGTGTTTCATCTTACATCTGTAATTTCCATGTAGATGTAACATTTCCATACACTGAGCCCGGAGGGGAACATTGTCTGAATAAAGACATTTGCTGTCAGTGTATTGATAGGCTGGAGAGCCTCTTGTCTCTTCACAATGAACCGGTCACAATGTATTTCCCATTTTTGTCTCCATCAATCCCGTCCTCTCGGCATTATCCATCTGTATCTCCTCAGATTGCTCTTATTGATAATTAGTAAGGCGTACACTCCTCCGAATAACCCCCCCCCCCACCCCCTCTCTGCACCCTGCAAATGTCACTTCTCCCTTGGACACTGCCATGATTACAGGGAGCGCGAGTGAAAAAAAAAAAAAAGGACAATTCTCCATCTTACTTCCCCAAGCCGTGTGATTTATGCCAGTCTTAAATTACTGTTTGTGTTAAATTGTTTCTGTGAACGCTATTGAGGAATTTGAAGTTGTCAGATTAAGCCGCTGTATTTACTGGCTTGTTTCATTAGCCGGGCATAATTTTATATTCCCTCCTGGAAAGCTAAATTGCCAAGCATTTCCTATCGAAGCAGGCCGCGAAACAAAGAGGCCATTCACGCTGAGCTGGCCATCCTGTGTCGCTCTTTGTATGGTGAAACAATGTTGTTACTAAGCGCTCCGGAGGAAAAATGGGGAGAAGAAAATATATAAAAATAAGAACGCAGAAGAATGGGATCTGTGTCTGGAGCACTGCTGCGAAAAGACGTCTCCTCTTTTAATATGTTGATTCTTCAAATGACTAAAGAGAGATTGTACTTTATTAATAAACCTTTACTTATTCAGCCATAGATGAAAAGCAGCACTTTTTTTGCAGGTGCTAAAGATGCGTCAAAGGACGATGGGAATCTGAATAAGAGCAGATGTTTTTGAACATCTGGTAAAAATATTAGCATTCCGTTTATACAGACATAGGTGCAACAACCATTGTCATATACAGTATTATACTGTGGTTACTTGTTCTGCCACTAGGTGGTGTACTTGTATTTGATGCTTGTATAAGGTTCTTTCTAGTGTATACACATATAGTGTATGTGTTGCCAACATCCCAAATTATAATAGAACAAATGAATATCCCCACAGGTAGGCAGACCTTTAAAGGCAACTTGAACACCAATTGAATTTGTTATAAAACATACATTTATTAGTTTACATTAACTCCATTATTATGGATTCGTATAAACATTCTAAAATTCAACTGCTGAAATTACATGCATGTTGCATATATTGCTTATATGAAACCATAGTGTCTTCACTCCAATCCAAGGCATTTCAGGAAAAGGTCAATGCTTTCTTTAGGTGTATGGTAGGGGAGATTCATATAACCATATGAGATGATAAGATTCACATACAGAATTAAAAGAACCAAGTTTGTTTTTGCCAGATGGACAGACCAATGGTGTGTTCTTGCTAGAGGGTCCAAGTTGACCCTACGGAGGTCCCCTTAGAAAGGCAGCCTCAAGCTGTACAGCCAAGGGTTGATGGAACCTATTATCCTCCAAGCAGGGCTTGTCTTGGATGGCAAAAACAAACTTGGTTCTTTTAATGCATACATGCCTGTATGTGAATCTTATCATCTCATATGGTTATATGAATCTCCCCCACCATGCCCCTGAGGAAAATATTCACCTTTTCCTGAAACGTGTCGGGTTGGAGTGGAGACACTATGGTTTAATATATGTAATAATTGAATGTAATTTCAGCCATTGAATTTTAGAATGTTAATACGAATCCATAATAATGGAGTTTTTAATGTAAACCAATAAATGTATTTTTATAACAAATTCAATTGCTGTTTAAGTTGCCTTTAAAGTCCCACCTACCTAAAAAAAAAAAAAAAAAAAATTGATTGACATAGTCACCTGGGCAGAGCGTCTTGAGATTTGGGGCTTTGTGGGGTCTGTGCCAGTAAGGAAGGATTAGCCTTTAGGTACCTCTTCTGCCATGTAAGTTGCGATATTGTAAAAATCATTTGGACACAGGTACACTTTGAAGATACCATGGGGTTGATTTATTAAAGGCAAATATACTGTGTACTGCAGGTGCAGTTGTTCTAGATATGAGGGGAAGCTCTGAAATGAGTGGAAGCTCTGCTGATTTCTATTATCCAATCATGTAAAGGTAAAAATGCAATTTTTTATTTTCCTTGCACGTGATTGCAGATTCTTTGCGAAGTGAAGCGTTAACTCATTTACTAAGCTATGGAGCAACTGCACTTGCAGTGCAAAGTAAATTTGCCTTTAGTAAATCAACCCCATTGTCACCTTGTCCATACAGGAACTATGCGGCCCTTTGTACTCACCTTTGTTGCTTCTTGAACCCTTGCATCATTGGCGTCAGTGACTTGAGGTCATGGTGACGTCACTCCCATTAGTTAGGGGCCTCGTGATTTGCTGTCGTGAAATCTTAACTCCAGGGAAAAATGGTTTACCCCTGCAGTGGGTCCCTGTCCCCACTGCAATGGGTAACTGCTCATTTTGCATATAAGGGTGACGAATAAAGTTATATACTTTACCAAACTCCCTGCTCCCCTGGCAGTCTGTGCTCTCCTCCACTTTTAGATATCCTGGGTTGCAGGCGAGTCCTTGCTGTCCTCCCGTACAATGCAGGACTGCTGAGGAGGAATCCTGTGGGAGCAAGGCATAAGGTAATTATATCACCTAATTTATCATCCCCTAGGCAAAATGAGCAAGTGACCCTTGCAGTCGGCAGAGGAGGACCCCTGTAACAACATATTCGGCGACCCATTGCAGTTTGCTACGGAAGTGACGTTCTGTCGCCGCCATCTTGCTACACCCCACACTCGTCCACAGTAAGGATACAATAAGAAGGGGGAAAGCGGACATGTTGTTACACCCACAGGAGTTTTGAATTTTACACGTATTTATAACAGTAAAGTCAGTTTATATAGTGAAATAAAGGACTTACAACTCCGTCTGACTACTTAGATCTTGATGGCGGCGATGGAACGTCATTTCCATAGCAAACTGCGATGGGTCACCGAATGTGTCGTTACACCCGCACTGCATAGGGTTCCCCCCCAATGTTCAATTTTAAATATACTTTGTTTTAATGCAAACAGTGTAGGTTCATGAATGTAACTTGGTATCAGTCTCTTATATTCCCCTGTACAGAAGCACTTGACTTGGAGAAGGAGGGGCGGACCTGGGAGCCAATCAAGTGTTCCGCATGTAAATATGCTGACAAGGAGCACTAATAGGAGGAGAGAGCAGAGTGTGCAGAGAGATGATACGTGCTTTATTGTCCAGTTAGCAGGAAAGAGGACACTGCTGTATCCCTTCTACAGTCTATAATCGGAACAGAGAAAGAGGTGTCATTGGCCTGGCTGGGCTTTGTAAATCTCAGAACTGGTTGGACTGACTTGGCTTTATAAATCTCACAACTGGTTGGACAAAAATCGTTCAGCAAGTAAAAAAGAGAGCAACAAAAATCTTAAAGGGCTCTAACCATTCCTTGTTCTTTCCAAAGTAAAATCTGAAGCTGACCTTAAAAAAATGTAATTTAAAATGAACATTCGTCCCTTGTTTTTTGCTGTATAAACAAAACCACCAAAAAACATTATATACAATGTATCATTGTTTTGTTCAGGTCCCTTTATAAGGTCTTCCTGTTCTTTTTTCAATTTGGATAGAGTAAGGGAAGGTTTTAACCCGTCAGTTTTTTTTTCTGTGTCCCATTGGGGAGATTTCCTTCACTTCCTGTTCCATAGCCAAAACAGGAAATGTCAGGAAATCCCTCTAAAGTTAGTAAAGTGAGGGAATCCCTGGTTGTCATCAGGGTCACTAGAACTAGTGTCCCCAATGGAAGATTTTTTCCTTTTCTGGGGACAACCCAAAAATTGGGATTTTCTTTCCTTTTCGTGATAACAGTAAACCCGACAAATAGAGAGGTTTGGTGAAATTCCCTAATGGGGACACAGACAGCAATAAATACCTGAGAGTATCTCCAACAACGTTTATTATATTCATTAGAAAGATATTAAATGTATATTTAAATTCTGCTAATGTACTGTGAGTATCTAATTCTGTCTTGATAGCAGTCTCCTCTACAGTAAAACTCTATGGAGGAAGGAAAGACCTCTTAGGCTGGGCTTACACTATTGCAAATTGGATGCGGTTTTCCCCCATCCAATTCGCATGTCAGGAGACTGTGACCGGCTCTCTATGGAGCTGGTTCAGTGGAGCGAATTGCACAGAAATCCTGTGACTCTTCTGGTCCGTTTCAGGTCCGAATTCAGGCAAAAATTCGTACTGAAATTGGACCTGAAACAGTGAACAGGGACGCACCGGACCCCTGCTGTGAGCCGCTCCACAAGCCTTAGCCAATCAGTGCATTTGTACCGACATGGTAAGAGATAAGGGATGACCTTATTGTGTTTGCTGTTCCTTTAAAGTCCAATCACAAGCTGAGGCCTCTTAAGTGACCTAGCTGCATTTCTTAAAGGAGTGGGCTGATGAAAAAAATTAAATTAACTACATACTCACCTCCTGTCCTATGTCTGCTCTAGGGGTATATTTAGATCTGCGTCTAAATATCCCTATCCTCTGAAGCTCGATCCGCGTTTGGAACGTGTTTCAGAGGCTATTGACAGGCGATGAAGAAGCGATGAAGAAGCGATGCAACGCCTCCTCTTCGCCTGTTTTAACCCCATATTTGGCAACAAACAAGCTGCAACCGCGCACATTTCGGTTGTGGGTCATTTGCGTCGCTTCCACATTTTCTTGAATGTGTAGCATTCGGCGTGCTTGCCGCCAATCGATTGCTACATGTCAAGTTTACTTCGCAACCACAGCATGTAAACAACCCTATCCACTACCTATTGCAGCTTAAGGGAGGTGGCTGGCAGGCAGAAAAAAAGCGTCTCAAATACGCATTTTTTCCCTTTAACAATGGGGCCCCCAGGTCCTACCCCCCTCCCCATATGTGAATGAGTATGGGGTACCCCTACCCAATCACCAAAAAAGTGTCAAAAAATAATAAAAACACAGAGACAGTTTTTGACAAATCAGTGTCCCCCCCAATGTAAATCCATTGTCAATCATGCCGCCCGCCACACCCTAAAGAAAAAGGCTCCCGCCGTCCATGAGGGGTGGTCGCTTACTGCAGGCTAAGCCGTTTGTCATTTCTTTAATAGGTAAGGGACGGGGCCACCTGGCTATGTCACCTTGTGCCACTGCCCAATTCTGAAGTCACTGACCCAGCATGCATCCCATACTCATTCACATGGGGGGACTGGGATCTGGGGGCCCCCTTCTTAAAGAGGGCTTCCAGATTCTGATTAGCCCCCTGCCCACAGACCATTGTCCCCATCAACATGAGGACAAGGTGCTTTGGGGGGCAGAGAACTCCCTGCCACAAAGCACATCCCCCTATGTTGAGGGCATGTGGCCTGGTATGGTTCAGGAAGGGGGGGGGGGGGGGCTCGCTTATTCCCTCCTTTCATTAATCTGCCAGGTTGCTGGATTTTGGGGGGGGGGCCACACCATTTTAAAAAACATTTGGGCACGGGGATTCTCTTTAAAATCCATACCAGTGTCTTGGGTGGATTTGGGGAGGGCACACCGTTTTTTTTCACATTTTTTAATTGCCGGCTGGTGTTCAATTTAAAAAAAGCACTGCAAAAAAAAAAAAACAATTGGAGGTGAAATTTCACTCAAATTTCATCACTCATCCCTGAGATCAATAGAAAGCATTGTTTGCCATCAGTCAGGATGTGAGTTTTGGTAAAAGTGATTGTGGGAAAGGATCCACCATCAGAACGCATTCTAAGAACTTCGCTCATCTCCAGCAGCTGCTTTTGGCTTTCTCTATTCTTATCCGATTTTTTTTTTTTTAATTTGCATATAAAATTGTCATCAAAAGAGATGCAAAGCTGAGTTACTTAACAGGCTATTATCACACCAGCGTCTCCTGTCTCCAGTCTAATAATCCAGCGGCAATCAAGTGTCATACGAAGCTCTGCGCGGTCTTTAATCATGCTCCGCTGAATGCTTCATTATATTTTGATTTCTCAGTAAAAAGTCTGCCTCATTTCTCTTTTTTAGAACATAGCGATTATCAATATTTTTGTTTGTTTTGAAAGCTTTTGAAAGGAGGATAATTGTATTAGAGGTGAATTAGAACTTGTTTTCCCCAAATCTTCGTAAGTAGTATTTATTGTCCAATAAAATCAGGTGATATTGGAGTTTTTTGTGATTGCAGTGAAAAATACTGGCGTGCCAATGTCTGTTCCTTGTGTGCCTTCCAAAATAACTTCTCTTTGTTTGGTTTCTGCTGTTTGATGGTGGTTGGAGGACTTTTGGAGTTGGGGACACGGTGGGGACATGGTGCGTCTGAAAATGCTTCAGCCATCAAAAAGATTGTAGACTCAACTTTATCCAAATATTCTTTTTTTAGTTTTGGATAGAGTGTCAGGTGCTTATTTCTCAGGGAGTTAGTAACAGATACTGGACCCTACACAAATTGACATTTACAACATTGAGATGAGTCTATGCTTTAAAAAGATAGCATTGGTGCGGCATTTCTGAAACACGAAAGGGCCTCAAAAGAGGACCTTGAGAAAGATCCAGGTGTTTGTAGGTAACAAGAGAGCCACATCAATGATTTTAGAGTGCAGCAATGTTTATTTCTACAAAAAATTCCAGGATGATAATCCAACGAGTTTAGGGGGTTGTAAAGTACACCCTTCATCAGAACTTCTAAGAGCTGCTTAGAATGAAAATGGCAGATTCAGAGACGTTCGGTGAGTTCTGGAGTTAAAGGCCCGTTTACAAATAGCCAGCAGCTACAATCTGCTTTAGAAAAAGGAGCAATTTTACTTTAGAACTCACCAAACTCCTTTGAGTCTGCCATTTTCACCCTAGTCAGCAACATAAGCATTGATGAAGGAGGTGTCCTACAACCCCAAATGTGGTGGCTTGTCACCTTGGTTTGGTATGTTGAAATAAATATTTCTAGAACGTAAACCCATTGCTGTGGGCTCTTTCCTTATCCTCAAACTCTTTCCTTATCCACAAACTGAACTTTATTTTTGTCTGCGACCCCCTTGGGTAGGTTTACCACCATTTTGTCAAATTAAAAAGCTGAGGGGAAGGGAGGTTGTTGGGGTGCAATTGTCACCAGGACAAAGAAGGCACAGGGAGCAGGTCTGCCAGTGCTTTGCAAAGGTCCTGTAGTGTGCGGGGTATAAAAGGAATGTGATTATATATAGGCAGGCTTAAAAAAATGCTGTAAATTAAGAATGCTTTCAGAAGTAGAAGTGTTAATAGTTTATTTTTATCAATCAACAAAATGACAAAAAAAAAGTAAACAAACAGAAGAAAAATACAAATCAAATCAATATTTGGTGGGACCATCCTTTGCCTTCAAAATAGGATCAGTTCTTCTAGGTACACTTGCACACAGTTTTTGAAGGAACTCGGCAGGAAGATTTTTCCAGACATCTTGAAGAACTAACCAGAGGTCTTCTGCGGATGTAGGCTGCCTCAAATCCTTCTGTCTCCTCATGTAATCTCAGATAGACTCGATGATGCTGAGATCAGGGCTCTTTGTGGGCCAAATCATCACGCTGTAGACTTAATGGCATCGGCTGTATGTTTGCGGTCATTGTCCTGCTGCAGAATCAATTTTTGGCCAATCACAGGCCACCATGATAGTATGGCATGAGGGATAAGTATCTGCCTCTATTTCTCAGCATTGAGGACACCATTGATCCTGACCAAATCTCCAACTCCATTTGCAGAAATTAAGCCTCAAACTTGCACGGAACCTCCACTATGCTTCACTGTTGCCGGCAGACTCATTATTGTACTGCTCTCCAGCCCCTCAGCTAACAAACTGCCTCCAGCTACAGCCAAATATTTTGACTCATCAGTCTAGAGCACCTGCTGCCATTTTTCTGTACCCTGGTTCCTATGTTTTCATGCATAATTGGGTCACTTAGATTTCTTTCCATGTCGGAGGTATGGCATTTTGACCAGAATTTTTCCATGAAGACCACTTCTGGCCAGACTTCTCCAAACAGTAGATGGGTGTACCTGGGTCCCACTGGATTCTGCCAGCTTTGTGCTGATGGCACTGCTGGACATGTTCTGATGGCAAAGGGAAGTAAGCATGATGTGTCTTTCATCTGCTGCATTAAGTTTCTTTGGCTGACTACTGCGTCTGTGGTCCTCAATGTTGCCCATTTCTTTGTGCTTTTTTCAAAAGAGATTGAACAGCATATCTTGAAACCTCAGTCTGCTTTGAAATCTTTGCCTAGGAGAGACCTTGCTGATGCAGTATGACTACATTGCCATGGTGTATGACCTGTGACATGAAACTGTCTTCCACAACCTCGCCTTAGTAGCAGAATTTGGCTGTTCCTCACCCAGGTTTAAGCCTCCTATACAACTGTTTCTGTTTCAGTTAATGACTGTGTTTCATCCTACATAGGAAATTGATGATCATTAGCACCTGCATGGTATAATTGGGTAAACATATACCTGACACTACTCCTACAAAACCTCTGTGCAAGTTTAAGAATTGAAGATGGTTTGAAGCCAAAAAGGTAGTCACAGCCAATATTGATTTGATTTAGATTTTTCTTCTGCTCGCTCACTTTGCATTTTGTAAATTAATAAAAATAAACAATTAAAATAGATATATTTGAAAGCATTCTTACTCTACAGCATTTCTTCACACTTATCTAAATCCTTTGCATAGTACTGTATCTATCTCTGCCCTTCTATTTTTATTTCATTTATAGTGTGCAGTATCTTGGCTTTGTTTCATTCTGGTAACATCTCAAGTTATTGGCCTCCTATGAGTGTCACTACCTGGAATCTAATTGTAGAACGTGTATCATTTAATGCACACTATTGATTATGATCAGTGTGACACTGCTGAATACTATGAGATGTCTATCGCTGATAAGTGTTTTGCCGATCAATAAGACTCCCTGAAATCCTGAGTGGTGGAGTGTATTTAAGGGATGGAGAATAAAGTTCTCCACTGGGAGGACTGGGATGTGCTAATGGTCTCCAGTGGATTCAGGAAAATGCCAAACCAGGAACATGGCTCACAGCAAAGAGGAAGAGGACAGAATCTGAAAATGTAATTATGGAGAATGTGGCAGAACACCCAGTCAAAGGTATTCTATTTATTTTTTTGTGTAACATACATGATTATGACCAGCTTAATTTAGACTAGTTACCAACACAATTCTGTGAGAAAAAATTCTTGATGTGTCATATTATACAGCAACAGTATAGTAGAGCTCCGATTTGTACAGGCATACCCCACTTTTAATTTCACAATGGGACCAGTGCATGTATGTAAAACGAAAATTAAGTAATCCCTTATTTCACTTCTGGGGGGTCAGAGGCTGTAGTGGGGGAATCAGGGCCTAGAGTGGGAGGCCATGGGCTGTAGTGGGGAGTAAGGGAGTGAAGTTTATAGTACTGTACAGTAATCCATCTACAGTTAGGCAGCAACTCTGGGCTGACTGGCGGGCAACTCTGGGCTGCCTGGCAGGACATTGCCTCTTCACTTGCGGCCTCTATTAATAGCGACAACTCCAGGCGGCAGCTCCGCCTCTTCCAAGTCATACTTGCGGCTGTGCGGCATGGGAATGTCTGTACTTGCAAGCCCCCTCACGTACACTCATGGGTATGGCCGTACTCAGGAGTCTACGTAAGTAAGTGCACTTAAAGCAGGGTATGCCTGCAATTGTATACACCATATTATTTTTTCTCTATTTGCTTTTTCCCCCCACAAAAGTGGAGTTACCCTTTAAACTGCTGCAGGCCATAGACAATGCAATTTTTCCAGGGTTGCAGGAAATAAAATCACTCGAACCCCCCCTCAACAGTGACTGTGGAGCTATTGTGTTCTCCTGGCGAGAGGGGGGGGGGCAGGGCGTGGTGAGCCATCCCTGCCATGAGAACACAGTGATTAGTGCTAGCAGCTATAGCCACTGGCAAAAATCATATTCTAGAAATCTGACATTATGATTGTACCCAAGTTGATTGGGTACAATCAGCCTGCCCATACATGAATTGAATCTCGGCTGGTTCAGCAGGGACCAAACCATCTTTGGCTGGCTTAAAGTGTTATTTTCTTTAAGACAAATTTTAAACAGCGGTGCTCCATTTTTTGGAGGGGCGGCAAACAAATCCCCACCCCGCTCGCTCACCCACCGGCCCCGCACTTACCCCATCCAGGTCACTAGCGGCTTCCCCGGCTTCTCCTTTCGGCCAATCCGATTGCTTCTCCTCCCGGCCAATCCAGTCTTAGGACCCACTTCCTGTACTGATTGCCCGGGAGGAGAAGCAGGAAGATAATAGCAAATCAACATTCGCTAATGTCACAAGTGTGTGGGCTCAGTGCGCAGTGCATTGCCCCACAAGCCTAACCTTTTTGAAGCCAATTAGAGCCTCATGTTCCCAAAGAAATGTATGCTTCTGGTGCCCCGCAAGCGGAGATTAGGGGGCGGCGCATGGAGATTAGGGGGACAGAACCCCTGCGCCCCTTATGGACCGGCCTTCTCTGCCTTTTAGATGATAATATTTAAAGATAAAAGAATAGACAAGTATGGTAAAATGTTTTAGTTGCAGCCTAACCTATAAGCTGTAGTTTAGTCATAGCTAGAAAGTTGAACTCCAGACATAGAATTATAAATGATATTGATCTATATTAAAAAGAAAGAAGGATTTCTATAATATACACTCATAGAGCAATGGCACCGAGTCTGAAGATGTTATTACTGGTGATATGAATGGACCAGACACGGCAAGTGCCTCTGAATGTCGCTGGAAATTCTCTCCGACCGTAAATCTTGTGTGTTATTGCTGGAGAGGCTTTGACTCCATATTTGAAACTACCCAGAAGCCTTCTGGAAACAGCAGAGGTGACCCAGGCGTGAGGGAACGCCAAACTACAAAGGGAGCTGTCATTTTTCTTCTGGGGCTTGTCATGGAGGGCACCCATAACATAAGAATTGTGTTTCTGGCAACACGGATGGTAACTAATTAACACAATACAAATAGATGGACAGAACCAGCGATCAATCACTGCACAATTCTGCAGATGACACAAGACCGCATGCATATTAGATGTATTCTGGGAACTGGGAAGAAGAAGCCAACTCTTCACATTTCAGAGATTATACACTGACATACAATATGTGGACAGTGTCAGTAGTTTTTTTTCTTTTTAATAATAATTTTTTTTTACAATTTAATTTGTTCTAATTTTTTTTCTTCACAATGCTTTTTGGGGGGAGGGGGTTGGGGCAGTGGACAGTGTTGGTAGTGGTTTCAATAGTTTTTTATTACATTTTTTTACACTTTTTCATTTTATTTTTTACAATTAGATTTTTTTGGGGGGCTTTGGTGAGATGTCAGGGGTCTAAACAGACCCCTGACATCTCCCATTTTCTCCAATCTCTGTCTTCCTCCAGTCACAGCATCCCCACCACAGTTAGGAAGCACTTCCTAGAGCATACTTCATTGCCCCTGATGAAAGAAAGCCGCACACCCAGAGACTGACAAAAACGGAGACCTGACATTCCTCCACGCCTTTGTCCAGGCCCCCGGCCGCCGGCTTTCCTTCTCAAGACCCCAAATCTTCCCAACCTCACCCAGAATGTCGTGCACCACCACCTCAACAGGAAGGACTTTTTTCCAAATGGAGACCTGACATCGTGCATTCCATGTGAAGAAACGGACTACTAAGCTAACTAAAAAGTGTCTCAAAATCAAAATCCTGATGTGTCTCAAAGGCCCGTACGACCACTCCGCATAACTCAAGTGGGAAAGGAAAGGGATACCCAGAGCCCCACCCACCCACTTGTAGACTTGGAAGGGGCACTGAAGCAAGAAGTGGTCCATTGTCTCCTCCACCCCACCACATTCCACTCTTGGACAACTACGGTTCTCCCCAGAGCGATGCTTCAGGTTGCCCTTTACATTGAAAACAAAAAATATATAGCTTTTTTGTTTACATTGTATTGTGTGTGTATCTCACATTAAGTTGCAGCAGAGAATTTTTTTATTATTTAAATATTCATTTTTTCACTTCATTATATAAGTTCACTATTATTAGACAGCGCTGTTTTCCCACCGTTCACATGCCCTTTACATTGAGTTTGCCATGAAACAAGCACCAGGCCAAATCCCGAAACTTTAAAGGGATTCTCTCTAGATTAAGCAAACGCAGACCCTCCCTCATAACAGGGCCTGGGCAATCCCTCAAGGCCAGTGGTTCGCTAAAGGCAGATTCAACAACCCTACTCTCCAGGTCCTTCCTAGGAAGAGACTTAATTTCCTCCGCCATCACTCGCCACTGGCAAAGCATTTTCAGGCACAAAGCAACATAAGCTGGGAGCTTACCATGTCGGACCCTCAGGCTTTTCACTGGCCCACCATTCTCCCAGCTTCGCAGAAAAGGCCTAAACCAGGACTGAAAAATGCCAACTCATCCTGGCAGTTCCTCTGCCAGCATGTTAGCAAAATTATGTTTCAAAGACATCAGAGAAAAAAAAAAAACAACCAGGTTGACCATACCTAAGCCGCCCATTGGCCTGGGATCTTAACGAGATTCAGTTTGTTCCCCCATAACAATTGGAAGAAACAGCTGTAGATTCTCGCATAGAGAGACACTGGCAAAACACAGACAAAGCTGACATACAGAAATACTGGGATCAGGTAAGTTTTAATCAGGTCAATCCTTTCCCTGTAAGAGAGTCTCCAGTCCTTCCAGGTGGCAACCTTGGCATCGGCATCTTGTAGCCTGCTTTCCCAATTTGCGAGGCCATAATCGCCGGGATCAAATTTGATGCCTAAAACTTGAATTTTCTGTCGGGGCTCTGGGAAGATGTCCGGAAGCTCAAAGCCATTGCCTTCCTCATCCATCCAAAAAACGTCACTTTTATCCTGATTGATCTTTGAGCCAGATGCCTCAGCATACTGCTCCATCACCAAGACCACCTCCTCTGCCTCCTCTGTCCCAGAGATGAAAACAGACACATCATCAGCATAGGCCATGACCCTCAGAGGAGGCTCACCAGGAATGCCCAAAGGCACTCCGCACAACGGTCCGCTCTCTAACCTCCGGATTAGGGGATCGATTGCGAGCGGGTATAACAGAGGACTCAAAGGACACCCCTGACGCACACCTGAGCCAACCTCAAAGGGCTGTCCAATCCAACCATTCACAAGCATGAATCTTTCAGCCCCTCTGTACAAGGTCTTCAGCCAATCAATAAAGCCCCCCTCCAGGCCATACTTGCCAAGAAGCAGCCATAGGTACTCATGATTGACCTGATAAAAGCTTTAGCCTGATCCAATGCCAGCAAGTACTTTCTCCAGCCTGCAGCCCTGCACTGCTCCAAGGCCTCCCGGACAGCTAACACTGCTGAAAAAGTGCTTCTACCCTGAACCGAACAGTGCTGGTGGCTAGAAAGCTCTTGGGAGCCTCCACCTTCGTCTTCCTCAACATGGTCCATGCTTGCCTGGGAAAAGCCTGCAGGACAGGCCCAGGCTTGCTGCTTCTCTCAGCTGAGATCCCAGCAGAGTGAGCCAACAGCACCTTGCAAAACAGCACCACCTGGTGGAGAAGCTCCTCAGGTGCAGAGACTGATGTGACTGGCTCAGTGTTCTCTGTACAGTAATGCAGAATGTCAGAGCTATAAAAATGTAGAATAACAGTGTGCCACTGTGATGAGGAGATTAGAATGTAAGCTCCTTTGGTGCAGAGACTGATGTGACTGGCTCAATGTTCTGTGTACAGTACTGCAGAATATATCAGAGCTGTTCAATCAGGCAGATAATACCTTATCCAGCATTTAGCCTTACCTGAAATGTCATTGTTTTAGCTAAAATAATCTATATTCATGGTTGGTTATCCAAGCATTTTCTAGTACATAATAAAAAATAAAATAAAAACATGTTGCAGCCCGCTACGTTGTAAAGTCTTAGGCCCCTTTCACACTGGGGCATTTTTCAGGCGCTACAGCGCTAAAAATAGCGCCTGAAAAAAGCGGGTCCTTTCACTCCAGTGTGAAAGCCGGTGGGCTTTCACACTGGAGCGGTGCGCTAGCAGGAAGGTAAAAAAAAGTCCTGCTAGCAGCATCTTTGGAGTGGTGAAGGAGCGGTGTATTCACCGTTCCTACCCATTGAAATCAATGGGGCAGCGCGGCTATACCGCCACCAAACGCTGCTGCAGCAGCGCATTGCAGGCAGTTTAAAACCCTTTTTCGGCCGCTAGCGGGGGTTAAAACTGCACCGCTAGCAGCCGAATACCGCCCCTAAAACGACGGCAAAGCAGCACTAAATATAGCACTGTATTACCCCCGACGCCTGCACCACCCCAGTGTGAAAGGGGCCTGATGGTATGATGGGACTTGTTGTTCCTCCCTGCTGTGAGGCTGCAAATGTGCAGAGAGTGGATGTGACTTACACCTTTCTCTCTTTATATAAGCTATTCTTCTCACAATATGTATCTGTTCTATTTGTCTGATTGTGTATTTGATATATTCCACACATTGCTACAATGTAAGCACTCCATAACACAGCCATTGTCTCCTCTGAATAGAGCTGATGTCACTGGAGGACTATACTGTATATTGTTTATCTTATATGAATGCTGTCAGGTACGTACTTCTCTTTCAGTGGATGACAATGGTAACCAGGATATGGGGAGGAATGTGAAATATTATATATGTCTCTAGAAAATCAGTATGTATGTACTTATTAACTTTATCTTCCTGGCAGCGCAGAGAAATTATCCTTTGTGCCATCACCCAACATCACCTTGTGGAACTGGAATCCAGGGCATGATTCTCTATAAGAACATGGAGTTTGTATGTTTGCATGGTGATTTTTTGAATCATCCGATTTCTCTGGAATCCACTCATAATCCAACAATATACCAGTAGGTTAACTGGATTCAGCCAAAACAGGATTTACTGTGTGTGACTGTGGTGGGGACATAAGAGTGTAAGCTCCTCTGGTGCAGACTGATGCGACTGGCTCAGAGTTCTCTGTACAACTCTACAGAATATGCCACAGCTATATGCAGTAAATATGCCACAGCTATATGCAGTAAATATGCCACAGCTACAGTGCCTTGCGGAAGTATTCGGCCCCCTTGAACTTTTCAACCTTTTGCCACATTTCAAACATAAAGATATAAACTTTTTATTTTTTGTGAAGAATCACCAACAAGTGGGACACAATTGTGAAGTGGAACAAAATCTATTGGATTTTTGAAACTTTTTTAACTAATAAAAAAATGAAAAGTGGGGAGTGCAAAATTATTCGGCCCCCTTGCGTTAATACTTTGTAGAGCCACCTTTTGCTGCGATTACAGCTGCAAGTCGCTTGGGGTATGTCTCTATCAGTTTTGCACATCGAGAGACTGAAATTCTTGCCCATTCTTCCTTGCAAAACAGCTCAAGCTCAGTGAGGTTGGATGGAGAGCGTTTGTGAACAGGAGTTTTCAGCTCTTTCCACAGATTCTTGATTGGAATCAGGTATGGACTTTGACTTGGCCATTCTAACACCTGGATACGTTTATTTGTGAACCATTCCTTTGTAGATTTTGCTGTATGTTTGGGATCATTGTCTTGTTGGAAGATAAATCTCCGTCCCAGTCTCAGGTCTTTTGCAGACTCCAACAGGTTTTCATCCAGAATGGTCCTGTATTTGGCTGCATCCATCTTCCCCTCCATTTTAACCATCTTCCCTGTCCCTGCTGAAGAAAAGCAGGCCCAAACCATGATGCTGCCACCACCATGTTTGACAGTGGGGATGGTGTGTTGAGGGTGATGAGCTGTGTTGCTTTTACGCCAAACATATCGTTTTGCATTGTGGCCAAAAAGTTCGATTTTGGTTTCATCGGACCAGAGCACCTTCTTCCACATGTTTGGTGTGTCTCCCAGGTGGCTTGTGGTAAACTTTAGACAAGACTTTTTATGGATATCTTTGAGAAATGGCTTTCTTCTTGCCACTCTTCCATGAAGGCCAGATTTGTGCAGTGTACGACTGATTGTTGTCCTATGGACAGACTCTCCCACCTCAGCTGTAGTTCTCTGCAGTTCATCCAGAGTGATCATGGGCCTCTTGGCTGCATCTCTGGTCAGTCTTTTCCTTGTCTGAGCTGAAAGTTTAGAGGGACAGCCAGGTCTTGGTAGATTTGCAGTGGTCTGATACTCCTTCCATTTCAAAATGATCGCTTGCACAGTGCTCCTTGGGATGTTTAAAGCTTGGGAAATCTTTTTGTATCCAAATCCGGCTTTAAACTTCTCCACAACAGTATTACGGACCTGCCTGGTGTGTTCCTTGGTCTTCATGATGCTCTCTGCGCTTTCAACAGAACCCTGAGACTATCACAGAGCAGGTGCATTTATAAAGAGACTTGATTACACACAGGTGGATTCTATTTATCACCATCAGTCATTTAGGACAACATTGGATCATTCAGAGATCCTCGCTGAACTTCTGGAGTGAGTTTGCTGCACTGAAAGTAAAGGGCCGAATAATTTTGCACGCACCACTTTTCAGTTTTTTATTTGCTAAAAAAGTTTCAAAAATCCAATAGATTTCGTTCTACTTCACAATTGTGTCCCACTTGTTGGTGATTCTTCACAAAAAATTAAAAGTTTATATCTTTATGTTTGAAGCCTGAAATGTGGCAAAAGGTTGAAAAGTTCAAGGGGGCCGAATACTTTCGCAAGGCACTGTATATGCAGTAAATATATAATAATAATAGCGTATGACTGTGGGCAAGGGGGCGGGGGGACGACGACATTAGAGCGTAAACTCATCTGGAACAGATACTGATGTGACTGGCTCAGTGTTTTCTTTAAAGCACTGCAAAATATGTCACAGATATATAAATGTAAAGGCAAGAATAGTTTGTGATTGTGGCGAGTTCATTAGAGTGTCAATTTTTGTGTATTAAACAAATCATACAGCTTATTAATAAAAACATATTTACACAAAAATAAACAACAACTAAACAAAACCAAGCATGCTTACATTAGCATGTAAAGAAAACCATTTCCTGACAAGATAACATAGAAAGAAACATCCAGGCTGAGAAACATTTTGAGATTTAATCGCCATCAGGATGCGATTCCAAACACCCCCATTAACCCCTCCCCCACATCATTCACCCCGATTTCCACATTCACCTTGCATTCTGCACCAGCCACCCTCATTCCCTTCCCACCCCCCCTCACCCCCCCCCCCCCCACCATCATCCAATCCATCCCACTCTCCACTGCCTTCACTACACTAGGAGAAACAATAGAGCAGACACATACTTGACATCTACTGTTTCTGACACTGACTGGGGAACCACAGACTGGGGGGACACTGACACCACAGCTGGCTTCACAGACACAGATTCTGACAGAGACACTAGGGTTCCCTGGTACAACCTCCGCCAAACCCAGACTCTTCTCTATCCGGATGGAAAAATTCCTCCACCAACTCTGGCTTATTGTGAAAAGTCTCAGGGCACCGGCTATAAGGGTGACCAACCTTATCACATAGGTTACATTTAATGATGTTACAGTCCCTTACCAGATACCCTAGTTCCTGACACAAAGAGCACTTCTGTTCTGGACATTTAGAGGAGAAATGTCCCTTGACTCCACATTTATGGCACACCTTAGGTTGACCAGGGTAGAAGACAGTAATCTTATCTCTACCAATAAATGCAGAGGAGGGAAAATGCTACACCACATTCCCACACACACTCAACCTCATTTAAGCCCCATACACACGGTCGGACTTTTTCATCAATTTGGTCCGATCGGACAAGGTTGTTGAAAAATCAGACCGTGTGTATGCACCATCGGACAGTGTTCGTCGGTTTGTCCGTCGGACAAAGTCTTATCTCCTGCTGGAAAGATTTCCCTTCAACCCGGTCCGATCACACCAAATCCGAGCGTGTGTACGCTTGTCCGACCGGACAAAGTGCTACGCATGCTCAGATCACATTACAAGACCAAAGCTATTGGCTACTAGCCTCTACGTAGTCCCGTCGTAGGCAACAAACGTCACCACGTTCAGAATGATCGGATTTTCCGACAACTTTGTCCGATCGTGTGTACGCAAAACCAACATCAGACAAAGTATGACGGACATGGTCCGACGGACCTGGTCCACGGATTGTCCGCGCGTGTGTATGGGGCTTTACACTGACCACCCACCCGTCCAGATTCCTCTATCATTCACAATCTTTTTTTGGGGACACAACGTTTCACCAGATCCATAAATCCTCGGGGGTATAGGCTAATTTCTTGTCAGGATAGTCACATTTTTTATCAAGGGCAGTCGTGAAACAACTTTGGGGACAAGCCCCTTCCAGTCCAGCTGGCCCCCAAATACATGCTCAAACCGATCCCAAAACAGATCCAGCGATTCTGGACGCACAAATGACAAATCTTTTTTAAAGGAACCAGCCGGACTGATAAGAGCATAAATATCTTCTGCCCTAAATCCCATGGCTAGGATCTTATCCACAACCACCCTCCTGATACATGGAATACATCCTCCTTCCCACCTGAGCTGTACTACATTCCTGCGTTTAATGAAAGAAGGTGCGTTAGGTGAAAGTCGCACAACTGGCTCCCTTCCACCACCAGCAGCATGACTTTGTCCCAACACAGCCTTAGCATAATTTCTAACTGGGACAGATGACACATTAACTGGTTGCATAGGAATATTAACTGGCTGCAAAGAAACCTCTGAAATCTGGTTTGGTAAATTACCCACCACGTGATCTACCCTCCTCCCTTCCAGCACAACAGTCCCATTCATCATAGTCCCAGAAGTACCACAGATACCAGCAGTCCCGTCATCAAGTAAAGTCTTCTGTTTAGCATTCATACGGCCCTCCTGCTCTGCAGTTTCAATGTTCATGCGACATTCCTGCTCTACACTGTTAGTGTCCATGTGAGACTCCTCAAAGCCAGCTAATCCTGCATTCCCTGCTGATTGCAAGGATCTGTTGGCAGGTGCAATCTCAGGAAAGTCCTCCACACAGAGAGAGATTTTCAGTAAGCACTCCATTATCATGATCCTCATCTGATGAGTCGGTAACGTGTGCTCTAGCGTGAAATGCATGACACTACAACCATACATATATACAGAATAAATTATATAAGTATATATATATATACACACACACATTAAGGTTGCACTGATACCACTTTTTTTTAGGACCGAGTAAAGTACAGATACTTTTTTTTTCATGTGACAGTAGCATTATCATGTGACAGTAGCATTAATATGCAGCACTGATATTACTATATACTATATTTTATTATTTTTACAATTTTACTTTGAAATATTTATTAAAATGTTTCCTTTTTTTTTTAATCAACCCTGTTGGGGGGGGGGGGGGGGGGCTTTGGTTAGATGTCAGGGGTCTAAATAGACCCCTGACATCTCCCCTTTGAGACAGAGAAAGGGACTGACACAGATTCCCCAGTCCTTTTCACTGCAGCCTCAGGTGCACTAAAGATGAATGGACAGGAGACAGAGGCCCCTGTTCATTCATAAACTGAAGCATCGTAAACATAGTTTACTATGCTCATTTATGAATTGACAGTCAGTAATAACTGACTCTGTGCATTTGGAAAAGGAAGGAACCAGTAAATGACAGATTTACCAGCTCCTTCCTCCGCTCTCCATCCTGACAGATCTGGGGCAGGGGGGACCGGAGGAGGACATGGAGGGAGAGCGGAGAAGGAGCAGAGGAGGGAGCGGAGGAGGGCATGGAGAGGAGCAGAGGAGGACACGGAAGGGGAGCGGAGGGGGGGCAGAGGAGGACACGGAGGGGGAGTGAAGGAGGACAGAGGAGGACTGGAGTAGGACATGGCGGGGGACCTTAGGAGCAGGGAGGAGGACAGAGGGGGCAGTCAGGGGTGATCAGTGTGGCGGTGGGGATGGTTACAAGCACCAATCACCCTGTATAGATGTCAATAAAGCAGCTGAAAGCCATGGGAGGGACAGAAGGAGAAGCGGCTGTCAACTGCTTTATTGAAATCTATACAGGGAGATTGGTGCTTGTAACCATCCCCTGACTGCCCAGGTATCGGATTAGGCTTTAGAGCATTTGCAGTACTCGTGCAAATGCTCTGCAATCCTAATATCTATATCTAAATCTGTATTTATCTATCTATCTATCTATCTATATATCTATATATATAGATATATATACACACAGTATATACAAAAATAGCTCACTTTAGCATAGAAAACAGAAGAAAAAAAATTTTGCCAGAAAAAAACATAAACAGAACTAAATATACAAATCAAGACATATTTTAATATTATTATCACCATGATGCACAACAAAACCCCAACCTCTTCCTAAACACCCCCAGGCTAAGAAACGATTAAACATTTAACCCATGAATGCAGCCTTTTTTTGAAAATCAGATCTTACAAAAATCTAGGGGATGTGAAAGAATACATTCGTCCACACCTTTGTCCAGGCCTCCCCCCCGCCACCTGTCCTTCTCCAGACCCCATATCTTCCCAACCTCACCCAGAATGCTGTGCACCACCACCTAGACAGGAATGATTTTTTTATAGAGTGGAAACCTGACTCTGTGCATTCCATGTGTAGTAACAGACTACTGAGCTAACTAAAAAAAGTATCTCAAAATCAAAATCCCAGTGAGTTTGAAAGGCCCCATATGACTACCCCACATAGCTCAATCGGGAAAGGAAAGTTATGAAAGTGTACAATAATAGTGCAACAGTACAATAATAGTGTGTGACTGTGCAGAATATGTCACTCCTCCCTTGCAGTGCTAGAGTCCTAAATTCAAAATTACAATCAGGACGCTGTCTGCATGGAGTTTGCATGTCATCTCTGTGCTTGTGTGAGCTTCCTCTCACAATCCAAGGACACTCTGGTAGGTTTATTGGTTATTTAGTTGTCTGAGCTGGCCCTAGTATGTGTAGGTATGCATGTGGGGTAGGGACCTTAGATTGTATGCTCTTTAAGAGCAGGGACTGATATTAGTGTACAAAAGGAAAGTGCTGCACACATTGCTATATAAATACCTGTAGTAAATAAATCGTGAGACTTTACAAATACGCCTTTGAATTACAATCCTGCAAATATGGAAAAGCTGAAATTTAATTTGAGGTAACTCTTACAGTAATAACTAGTTTGTCTTTAAAGCGTTCTATTCAACCTCCGGCAGCTCGCAGGCTTTGATAATATTATTGCTCCGCCGTCATCTGGCGATATGACACCTTGCATCCACTCTTCCTGTTTCTGAAAAACACGGCTCACAGCAATTACCAACAACCTCCGAAAACATATTTTTGGAGTAACAAACAAAATCGGAGTCAAGGATTTTTTTGGCAAGAAATTCACATAAGTGTTCCGGTTTTTAAAGTGCTTCTTGTTGACGCCAAGAGTGCATTGTGCGTTGCTAGCGTGTGTGCGCTGAACATGGAGGACTGTCAGTGGAGGAGGAGGAGGGGGGGAGGGGGGTATTGTGTAGCAGGACGAGGAGTCTGGGGGCAATTTACACTACAGAAGACACTCCGCATGAACTGCGCACACACTGCATTCGCCTGCTGAAAGTTCATGTCTAATAACGTATAAATAATATCCGGACTCCACACATTAACTAATATGTACTGACATTTCATCATATGACAAACGCCACTTTAAGGCGAAAAGAAGAAATACAAAAAAACGTCCCGTTTAGCCTACATACGTTTGTTATGAAGTTACTAATCTTCGAGGGTTAGAATAGGAAAAAAAATGAAATCCGTGTTCTTCTATTATTGCCACAGGGAGGATCTGTGGGAATAATAGTAGGAAGGTTTTATTACTAATAAAGCAGTTTCTACCTAAAGTAATCTGCCGAATCTTTCACGAAAATTGTAACACTGTAACCACCCCTGATATTAAATCTGACACTTATCGCTCCCTAACTGTGCCACTCGAAGGGCTCATTTACACTTACCTGAACCCATCCGATCCAGCGATGTGCACAAGCCCAGCAGCTCCAGCCACTGTCTCTGTCCTCATTGGACGTCTTGATAGCAGCAGGAGCCATGGCTCCCGCTGCTGTCAATCAAATCCAGTGACGAGGAAGCGGAGGTGGGGCCGAGTCCCGCTGTCTGTGTCAATGGATGCAGCAGTGGGACTCAGGAGCGAGCCCGCATGGGTACCCCCATTGAAAGTGGCTGGCGGGGCACCCCAGAAGAGGAGGATCCAGCTACTCTGTGCAAAACCCTTGCACAGAGCAGGAAAGTATAAAATGTCTGTTATTTTTTATTTTTTTTAAAAGCGATCCTTTGCAATCACTTTATCCACTTATACTGGGCACTTTCACCCCCTTCCTGCCCAGGCCATTTTACAGTTTCTGCCAGTAAATTTTGTAAGTAATTATTCTCCTTCAGTGATGTGCTCTGATGAGGCGGCACTGATATAGAGTCAATAGCTTTTGTCTCCAAATGTTTTCTGAGCATGCGTGGCACTTTGTCAGTCGGACTAGGCTACACACGATCGGAATTGACGCGATTGGACCATGTTGTCCATTCGAGATCCAGCTCTCAAACTTTGTGAGTTGGAAATTTCGACGGAAAAAGTCAGATGGAGCCCACACACAGACGAATTTTCCGACAACATGATCCGATCGACCTTTTTCCGTCAGAAAATCCGTCCGCGTGTACGGGTCATTAGACTATCTACCCTGTAAAAGAAAAGTTATGTATACGTACTGTAACCTGGGGGACAGGTAGCAGGTACAAAGCTCCCTGGGATGAGCTGTTTAATTAGGCACAGATACCAAATCCACTTGAGGTAGTGAAAACAGTGCTGGGTTTATTTGATTTAAATACAAGTCCATACACAGGTGCTGCACAGTCTTCCAGAAAACACATCAAAACAGAAATAACCAAACAAAAGTCCTAGCCGTGTCTCGGCTCTAACTATAACATACACCGTCTCTAACTATCAGGCTGAGCAAGCCTACCGCTTGTCAGTTTTCTGTAAAGAGTTTTAAAGGGTTTTTACCAACCTTTTGGCTCCTCACAAACCATCCCTGTTTGTGTGTCCCAGGCAGAGAGCAAAGGCTGTTTGCTCAGGTGAGCTTAAATTAGCCTGGAGAGGAGGACTAAGATCCGAACTGGATCTTGTATCAGAGACCTGTGAATGTGTATGAGAGGAGCCTGGGAGATGTATAAACCCCGAACAGGACTTCTCCTGGCTCTCTCTGGGACGCTCTGCTACAGTACCTATTCTGAAGTCGTTCTGGTTCAGTCCCATAATTGGGTCCCAGCGCCGGTGTTTCGTCAGATGTCATCACCCAGGCTCTGGTTGGCTGCCCCTCCTCTACACTGAAGCTGGCGCTGGAACCCTATCATATAACTGGACCGACTTCAGAATAGGTAAGTATACACATCTTTTCTTTTACAGGGTAGTTAGAATAGTCGTAGAAAGGAGGTAGGAGTAGGTTTATGCTTAGTTCGAATTTGACTGGAATTCCACTTTAACTCCTAAAACTGAAGTCCGGTCTGTTTAAATTTTGCCTTCCCTGGTTCCTCCATCTCTAACGGATAGTCTAATAAATATCAGCACATATATAGATTATAAATATTTTTCATAGACACTCATATGGATTGCTAGCTTGGCCACCACATGTTCTATCATGTAGATTTGAATTTCTCCAGCAGACCTTGCCAGCCTACCACATGTTGACAGGATGCACCCACAGTTCCTGGTGTAGACGCCTCCAGTAGGCCCTCCACATGCCTAAACTTCAAGCTGAATTGTGAGTTGAAGTCATAAAGAGTAATGTTTACAATTTGGTTTCTTCTAATATATGTATTGTTTGTTTACTATCCAATTTCACTGTTGTCTCTATATATATATAAATATTTTTTGTAGCACTATAGGATGCAAATTTTATTTCTTTTATATTTGTGTTGTATAATAATTCTTGTCATCCATCCACTTCAATACCTGGCACTTATACACCTTCCTGCCCAGACCAATTTTCAGCTTTCAGCGCTGTCGCACTTTGAATGACAATTGCGCGCTCATGCTACACTGTACCCAAACAAAATTTTTATAATTTTGTTCCCACAAATAGAGCTTTCTTTTGGTGGTATTTGATCACCTCTGCGATTTTTATTTTCTGCTAAACAAATAAAAAAATGACAGAAAATTTTGAAAAAATTATGTTTTTTTTTGTTTCAGTTACAAAACTTTGTAAATAAGTAAGTTTTCTCCTTCACTGATGGGCACAGATGAGGTAGCACCAATGAAGTGGCACTGATATGTGGCACGGATGGGCACTGATATGCTACACAGATGGGCACTGATAGGTGGCACAAATAGGCACTGATAGACGGCACGGATTGGCATGGATAGGCGGCACGGATTGGCATGGATAGGCGGCACGGATGGGTATGGATAGGCAGCATGGATAAGCGGCACGGATGGGCACTGATAGGCGGCACGGATGGGCATTGATAGGCGGTATTGTAGTGTAAAGTATTGTACTGATGGATGCCAATCAGTGCCAAACAATAATGCATGCCAATCAGTGATGCCCATTGTGGGCACTGATTGGCATCCATTGTGGGCACTGACTGGCATCCCTGGTGGTCTAGGGTGGCATACCTGGTGCTGGGCATCCCTGGTGGTCTGGTGGCATCCCTGGTGGTCCAGTGTGGGCATCCTCGGGGGGGCTGCGCTGATATTTGATCAGCACAGACCCCCCTGTCAGAGAAGCAGCCAATCGGCTCTCCTCTACTCGCGTCTGACAGACGGGAGTGAGGAAAAGCCGATCGCCGGCTCTTCCTATTTACACTGTGATCAGCCATGATTGGACACGGCTGATCACGTGGTAAAGAGTCTCCGTTGGAGACTCTTTACCGAGAGCGTAGTTGCGGTTTGTCAGACTGACACACCATAACAACGATCGCTGCGATGTGCGCCCCCGGGGACGTGCAGCGGCTTTATATCCTGAGGACGTCATATGACACCTGGTTTACACTGTGATCAGCCGTGATTGGACACGGCTGATCTCTGTTGGAGACTCTTTACCGAGATCGTAGTTGCTGTGTTTCAGACTGACACACCATAACAACGATCGCCGCGATGTGCGCGCATCGGCTTTATATCCCGAGGACGTCATATGTCGCCCGGTCAGGGTATTGGAACCACTTTGCCGCCGTCATTCTGCTATATGGCGGGCGGCAAGTGCTTAATATACACTGCAATACTCCTTGTGATTTCACGTCATCAGCCTCCAATTTATATCCCCACATTAGTGTGGTATGGTTTTATTGTATATTGAAGCAAATGTTTTAACATACGTATTATTGTAATCATTATGTATATCCAAACAAATGTTTAATAAATGACCTGTTCTTACCTTATTTTTCCCTTCATTTATATGTGAACCTTACCAGATTCACATGTGATATCTAATACTTACCGTCAGTGATGCTCCTTATTTAAAGTCCCAATCCTTTCCTCTTTTTTGGATATTCTTATGAAATTATTAAGTAATTCATTACATACCTTATTTTAGAGTCAGTGATCTCATTTCTGTGCATCTCTATGCAATGCAGGCAGATTATGGCTGATGGGAGGGGCTGGCGGGGTGCTGTAGATAGCTTCCTGAAAACATCACAGCACCCTTCCTCAGTACTCCGTTCAAGAGATGTCAGACTTGATGCAAGCAGTGGGCTGGCCCTTAGGAGGAAATGTCAAAAAATCTTGATGGGTAAATGTCAGTCTGGAGAAGTGAACATTCCTAGGCAGGCCTTATTTTACATACATACCGCCCTAGGTAATGTCCATGTGTGATGCTGAGCCTGAATGATTGATAGAACCAATATCCAGGGGCAGGGAAGGAAAGGGCTAGATGATGCTGGACATCCTCTCCAGCCAGGAAATGAAGCAGGGTATGTTAGACTTGCTGCAGCTTCCAACGCAAATTGTGAGAATCTTGCAGTGAAATCAGACTTCCAATTCTTAGATGTGATGGCTGCATTTGTTTTCTTTTGTAGGCTTTCACCTGTTGATCCAGCCAGTAAGTCTGTTGTTTTTCAACACAACAACCTTTTCCTGCAGATGCAGCAAAAAAAAAAAACCCCACTGGAATCCATGCGTCCGGCGCCCTGCATGTAGATTAGGGGCCAGGTTCATGGATTAGGGGGGCGGTGCCCCTGGTAAGACCTTTATTTCAAAAGAAAAAACAGTTTGCTGTAACTGCTTAAAAAGCTGCAGGAGTTTGGCTTTAATTTGTTAGTTTATCTAAACCTGCTAGTACATATAACACTGCCTTCCCCCCAGACTGACAATGCTGCTGTCCAAAGGTGCCCCTGTGCTCCTTCATCCAGCGTAGGGGCACCCTAATTCAGGAGGTGTGTTACTGACCAGATCACCAGGTGAAAATAGATGGAGGAGACCCTAAAGAAAAAAAAAAAAGGAATGCAGCCACCACATCTAATGATTGGTAAGCTGCTATAGATTCCATTTTTGGTTGTGGACTGTTACTAAACCCACAACAGTAAAATCAGTCTGTATATGCAGTAAAGCATGCTTGTTATACTAACTGTGGAGCCTAAGGGGTTAATCCTTTGCATTGTGGAAAAAGGCTGTTTGATCCTGACCCCCCCCCCCCCCTCTTCCACAGTCCCTAATTCATCTGCTGGGGGCACTCTGCACATGCTCAGTTTTGTGTATTGCTAGAAAGTTTCAGCACTGTACAGACAGAGAGTCAGGGATCCTGCAGCCTCATGGGACAGTCAGAGGAGAATGAAAACTCCTCCTACAAGCTTTAACCAGACACTGATAGAAGTCACAAGACTGCTATATACAGCTGATGAGAAAAGGTATTTAGCAGTTTATATTTACTAAAATAATTGCATTTCCATGTCCTGTGTACTGTGGGGCCAGATATAGTGAATGCAGGGTCCTGGGTTTAGTAAAATTGTAATACCGCTTTAAAGCTGAAGCCCCCAATATTGTAAGATGGCTTTGCTGTATATTGTGACATATCAGGAATTTATTCTTTCAGATCATCAAGTCAGTGACAGGTCCACTTTGAGCCAGATGCAGCCAAGTAACTAGTATTTTCAGAAGGTAGTCAGTGAAGGTGCATATTTCCCATGAAAGGTTTAGCTATTCCTGTTGGCCCGGGGCTCCTCTTTAAGCCCCCAGCCATATGTAATTGTGTGCAGCGTCTGTGCGGGTCGCTCCTCCTCTATGGATTGGCTCTGGCTGGATAAAGCATATTAGGTGACAGTTCCTGTACATTGTAACAGACAAGTGATTTTGCTGAGTGCTACCGGCCGTCTCAGTGCCTGGAGGAGGGGGGGGGGAGTTTAGTAAATCTGGGTCATTGTGTGCGGAGTGATTGTGTCCCCCCGGGGCTCAGCAGAGTGGTGCTGCGGACTATTCCTTCCCATGTGACAGCACAAAGACGCTCAGTGTGGTGTAGGTAACGCTTGATCCCGCGCTGCAATATCACCGCTGATACCCAACAGCTGCCGCTTGTCTGGCCAGAGAAATCCGAAAACTGTCCACACCACCAGAGACCTGTCACTAGACAGAGGCCTGTCACTAGACCCGTCCATTTTTAACCACTTCAGCTCCGGAAGGTTTACCCCCCTTCATGACCAGGCCATTTTTTGCGATACGGCACTGCGTTACTTAACTGACAATTGCGTGTTCGTGGTGCGCTGTACCCAAATAAAATTGTCTTTTTTCCCCCACAAATAGAGCTTTATTTTGGTGGTATTTGATCATCTCTGCGGTTTTAATTTATTTAGCGCAAACAAAAAAAGACCAACAATTTTGAAAAAAAAATTATATTTTTTACTTTCTGCTATAAAACACATCCAATAAAAATAAAAAATAAAAATGTCTTCATAAATTTAGGCAATATGTATTCTTCTACATATTTTTGGTAAAAGAAAATCCCAATAAGCGTATATTGATTGGTTTGCGCAAATGTTATAGCGTCTACATACTATGGGATATTTCTATTTTTTTTACTAGTAAAGGTGGCGATCAGCGACTTATAGCAGGACTGCAATATTGCGGCAGACAAATCGGATACCTAACACTTTTGACAAGTTTTGGGGACCAGTGACAATAATACAGTGATCAGTGCTAAAAAAATATGCACTGTCACTGTACTAATGACACTGGCAGGGAAGGGGTTTACATCATGGGCGATCAAAGGGTTAATTGTGTTACTAGGGAGCAGTGTTGGTCATCTTACTTTAAAAAAGTAATTAGTTAAGTTACAAATTACTTCTCCCAAAAAGTAGTTGCGTTAGTAACTCAGTTACTACATTGGAAAAGTAATTAGTTACTCAGCAAAGTAACTGTGACAGGGGTGGCAGTGGTGGTACTTGAGGGAGTGGCAGCGGTGGTACTTGAGGGGGTGGCAGCGGTGGTACTTGAGGGGTGGCAGCGGTGGTACTTGGGGGGGGTGGCAGTGGTGTACTTGGGGGGGGGGTGGGCAGCAGTGGTACTTGGGGGGGGGGTGGCAGCGGTGGTCTACTTGGAGGGGGGGTGGCAGGCTGCGGTGGTACTTGGGGGGGTGGCAGCGGTGGTGGCGCTATCCTCTCCCACCACCACCTCTGCCTCTTACTGATCCCATCCCCCACCACCACTGATCTCATCCCTACCCTATCCCCCCCCCCCCCATCACCTCTGTTGTAGAAGTGATGGTGGGTGGGTAGGGATGGAATCAGTAAGAAGCAGAGGTGATGGAGGACTTGGGATGGATCGATTGCACTGCAATTCGAATCGTCAGACAGTCACTTACTTGAATGCCTCCAGGGATGCCTTTCTTCATGGGGAGAGAGAGAGACCCTCCCCTTCACTCGATTGGTTTTAGCTGGTCAGCTGACTTCATTTTTCAGTGTCCGCCCCGCCTCCCTACCTTATCTCTCTCTGGATAGGTGGGGTGGGATGGAGCGGTCCAGACAGTCTCTCTGAGTCTCAGCCTCTTCTCAGCCCCCCTCCCCACGGCGGAACGAACGGCCAGGCAGCGCGGCCACGGCGGGCCTCCCGGGCAGTAGATGTAATTGTGGTAATGCCGCCCAAGTAATGGGAACTGAGTTACCATGAGGGGAAAAGTAATCAGTTGGATTACTCGTTACCCTCTAAAGCAGAGGTCTCAAACTGGCGGCCCTCCAGCTGTTGCGAAACTACAAGTCCCAGCATGCCTCTGCCTGTGGGAGTCATGCTTGTAATGTCTCATGGGCTGTCAGCCTTGCAATGCTTCATGGGACTTGTAGTTTTTGCAACAGCTGGAGGGCCACCAGTTTGAGACCCCTGCTCTAAAGTAACTGCGTTAAGTAACTCCGTTTATTTTAACTGAGTTACTTACATCACTGCATACTAGGTACGTGATCTGGGACAGAGTGGCCGCCCTGCCGCAATATATGTGTGTGGGGTGGTGCGCAAGCGGTTAAAGTTGAACACCATGCACAAAACTTTCATTCCAATATATTCCCCAACCATCACAAAGGATATATACCCACTTTGTATGCGCCAAATGCTTTTGCAAACCCAGATTTTACCTTGTAAAAATGGAAGTGACATCATCACTGTGCTTCAAACAGGGAAACGTGTTTTAGTGACAGTCGTGTCTCTGAGACAGGAAGTGAAGTGAAGGCAAATCTCCCTAGTGGGGATATAAGGCTCTGTTCACATTAGTGCAACTTGTCATGCGACTTTGGACACATAAAGTCGCATGACAAGTTGCAGACAATTGCTTTTAATGGCACCAGTTCCCGATCTATGCAACTTAAAGTGAAATTAAAGCCTTATATTTTTTTTTACATTAAACTCACAAACATGTCATACTTGCCTGCTCTGTGCAATGCAGTCCTGCTTCTCCTCTTCTTGGGTCCCCCACCAGCGCTCCGCCCTCCTGCTGAGTGCCCCCAGAACAAGCAGATTGCTATGGGGGCATCCAAGCAGGCTCGCTCTCAAGCCGCTGCTCTGTGTGTCCATTCACACAGAGAGCCGTGGCTCGACCCCGCCCCTCTCCCGCCTCATTGGCTCACTGGCTGTGATTGACAGCAGCGGGAGCCATTGTCTCAGCCAACGGGGAGGGAGAGTCCCTGGAGAGTCGAGGCTCTCGTGCACAGCGCTGGAGGAAGATCGGGCTCAGGTAAGTATTTGGGGGGGGGGGCAGAGAAGGTTTTTTATCTTCATGCATAGAATGTATGAGCCTTGAGCCTTGACCATGTTAAAGTCACAGCGACTTTGAAAAGGTTCGTGCTCTACTTTAATGCGACTTGAGTGCCGGGGAGTATAAAGTCGCATCAAAGTCGCACTCCAAAGTCGCAACTGGAAATCGTATGACTTTGGAGTCACACTAGTGTGAACGGAGCCTAAATCGAAATTAGATACTTTATATTCTTTCTTCTTTTTGTTTTAGGGCTCACATTAATGCATTCCGGGAACATGCGCAAAATTGTGCGCACTCCCGGCATGCAGAGAAACACACTGCACTTTAGCAGACGCGCAGGGTGCCAATACTTCTTAATGGCACTCTCACGCATTGGTAGCCGTGTTCGATGTGGCGTGATATTAAAAAAGGTTGGAGACTTCTATAACCAGCACACAGAGTTCAGGCCAATGTCAAACTGCCCGGAGGGAGCACATATAGAAATATTTACAGGCTAGTACTGTACAGCACATAGAGTAGCTGTTTCTGCTTGCAAACGTACACTTTTTTTTATCTTATGCTGGAGTTCCCCTTTAAAAGTTTGCATTTCAAGATGGCAAAGTCGTAGTTTCTAATGACATAAACAGCGACGCTCTCTTCCCGTGGGTCCGCCTTTACTCCAATGTGCTTTATCAATCACTCTGACCTGATTTTGTTTCCAGATTTCTCAATGAAGTGTCGGCTGCGTTGTGCACAAAATCGAAAAATGGGAGAGCGCACGGTGTAGCCCTTTGGCCCCGCCTTTTCCCCCTCTGCGCGGTCTGGGAAAGTCGCTATCAGTGTCGCTCAGACAGGGCTCTGTTTACCTGACACAATATGAAACACCTCGCTCTTGTGTGCTGCAGGAAATAGGAGGGCAGAGATTCCCAGGATGCCGGAGAACAATAGTCATTGTTAGGAATTAGTGCGGAATGAGCTCATATCCAGGATACGGGCAACGGAACTGCCACCAAATTCACCGCCATAGTCGTCCCGCGCAGCCGACACCTAAAACTATATGACATCAGGAACAGAAAAATCAAGATTTAGTAGTAGATATTTTAAAGTAACTGTACACTCTAATTGAGTGACATTGAATTTTACTCTGCGCACAATCTATCATAAACAACTGCCAATTTTTTTTTTATAAAGTCTGTTTTTTATAAACCGTTTTTTCGTCTCAGCGCTGTTGATCTCCTGCAGCCTCTTTGCAGTCACTTCATGTCTATGTGCACTCCAGCAACAGCTACATGGCATTGATCAGAGCAGGTTTCCTGATGGTGACAATAGTGTACCATACCTTTGTGTGCTGAAAAGGTCACTTGTAGTCCCCATCAGAATAAATAAAATTAAATAAACCGCGCTAAAAAGGGAAGCAAAGAAAATCAAAACAGGATGAGGGAAGGGGAAAAGGGAAGGGAGGGCCTAACCTAAAAGGCTGCTGCTAGAAGTGGGATACTCACACATAAGATCATGGAAATGGGTAAAGCTGCGCCAATAAATATTAATTAAGTGTAAATACAAAAGGAAAAAAGGAGCACAAAAAAGCACAGATAAATGGTGGTCATGAAAGAACACATGGATGAGGCTATATATAAAGTCCAATGATGGCTATGATTAGTCCATAACATAAATCCATGAGAACTTTACAGCATAAGTCAATTCGATCTTAAATCCTGATTTCCAATAGCAAACAGGTTTAAAGCATAAAGGAAAAACACCACCGTGACTGTCCTGTCTCTTCACACTGTGACATGCAAATGTTGTTCAGACCCAACCACCTGCTGAATTAAAGGCTTACCAGATGGCTGGGTAAATAGGGCATTTGAGAAATACAGGTAGCAGCCTCCTAGGCAGATGATAGCTGGTACGGCTGATCCTACTCAGGAACGGTCCCCATTGAAAACGTCATCTATGACGAAACGACGTATGGGAAGGCACGCAGCGACGCCACCACGCAGATTCGGAAGAGGGGACGGGTTACCACTGACCGGCCGGCAGTGTTTTTTCTATTGTGCTTATTAAACTTCGGATTTACGTAAGTGTTTTTAATCTATGTATGCGGAATAAATCGATTTTAGACAGTATTACACTATGGGTGGCCCCATTCTTTTTGTCTGAGCATATCAGTTGGATTGGCTTTGGTGAAGTGGACAGCGTTAAAGTTTCCTTGCTCCTGTGAATGACCGTTCCTGAGTAGGATCAGCCGTACCAGCTATCATCTGCCTAGGAGGCTGCTACCTGTATTTCTCAAATGCCCTATTTACCCAGCCATCTGGTAAGCCTTTAATTCAGCAGGTGGTTGGGTCTGAACAACATTTGCATGTCACAGTGTGAAGAGACAGGACAGTCACGGTGGTGTTTTTCCTTTATGCTTTAAACCTGTTTGCTATTGGAAATCAGGATTTAAGATCGAATTGACTTATGCTGTAAAGTTCTCATGGATTTATGTTATGGACTAATTATAGCCATCATTGGACTTTATATATAGCCTCATCCATGTGTTTTTTCATGACCACCATTTATCTGTGCTTTTTTGTGCTCCTTTTTTCCTTTTGTATTTACACTTAATTAATATTTATTGGCGCAGCTTTACCCAGTCCCCATCAGAAGCCTGTACAATAGAGTGACAGCGCAGGAGCACAATTGGGAGACCAGGACCTAGAGTTGTCACCCTATAACAGGAAGTGTGTGAACAAAGGCCTTCATGGCAGGATCATCAGGGATTATTTTGATGAGAGCTGCACATTTAACCCCTTCACACCAAAGGGTAAAACTAATCTAAATGCCTAAGCTCAATTTTGCAATTTTGACATGTGCTAGTAAAACCGTACATATCATCACAACTACTTAGTAGTGCATCTAGGTCAGAGGTGTCAAACTCAATTTCATTGTGGGCCGCATCAGCATTATGCTTGTCCTCAAAAGGGTCAGTTGTATCTGTACAATTAGATGTCCAGCGCATCCCCTCCCCTTACATTAGATGTCATAAGCCACCCCACCATCAGAAGTTGAGTCCCCTACTCTCCCTTACATCACAGTGCACCCCCTTTCCTTATGCTGCTGCTGGGAAGAAGCTGGATGCATTGCTTGAAATCAGAAAGTAGGGATCTGGAGGAGGCCCAGAGGAGGGCTGGCGCTCTCCTGCAGCTGCAGGAGAGGTGAGAGGGCCACATGAAATGGCCTGGAGGGCCGGATTTGGCCCCTGAGCCTTGTGTTTGACACCTGTGATCTAGGTGGATTATACCTTGTTCTTTCCAGGACAAATTGGGCTTTCATTTGGTAGTAAATAGTTATGGATATCTCATGATTTTGTTTATTTTTTTATTATCAAAGGAAAACTAACCCAAAATAGTAAAAACAATATATATTTTTTTAAATGTAGCTGCATAATTCTTGTTATTACCTCCACCCAAGAACAACCCAAGATAAATTCTCCTGCTGCTGACGATCGCAACGATACCACATATGAAGGAAAAATGAATTAAGTATGTGCCTACCTGATCCTTGAGATCGGCGAATTTGGCCATATTGAAGATTCCAAAATTCAAAAAGAAAATGTATGCGGAGGGATAACGAGCTGAATTTTGGAACTCCTTGCCTCTGAAACTGAGACTTGAGAATGACTTTCTGAAATTCTGAAAGAAATTGAAAACAGTACTTTTTTGTACAAGCTTTTGGAGTCACCTAATTTTAATGGGGTGTGATGGACAGACCCCCAGGCTTTTATCCTGCATGTTGTCATACTCATATGTTGGTTCTCCTAAGGTCTTTTATGTCAATGTCTTTTGTTTTGCGCATCAAAGCCTTCAGGTAAGACTGCGTAGGTTAGGCATTTTAATAAATAAATGTGTATGTTATTTGTTGTTTGTACCCGTAGTACAGCCCAGAAGCAATAGTGCGCATTTTGCTTTTTTTTTTTTTTTTTCTACCTAAAACACACTGAAACTATAATGCCGCGTACACACGTGCGGACTTTTGCCGGCGGACTTAGTCCAGCGGACAATCCCGCCGGACTTTCCAGCTGGGTCCGCTGGACTTTCCGAGCGTATGGACTTGCCCACACACGTGCGGACTTGCCCACACACGCACGGACGGATAATCCGCCGGCCAAAGTCCGCGGGACTTTTGAAAATGAACGGACTTGCCCACACACGGAGTAGTCCGTTCATTTCAAACGTAACTTCAGGTACGTAGCTAGCGTAGGCAGTAAATGCCGGCGCGCTAGCTCCGTCACCTGTCATGGATTTAAAGGGAATCCCCACGCCGAAAAACGGCGTGGGGTCCCCCCCAAATCCATGTCAGACCCTTATCCGAGCACGCAGCCTGGCAGGCCAGGAAAGGGGTGGGGACGAACGAGCGCCCCCCCCCCTCCTGAGCCGTACCCCCGAAGGCGGATCGAGACCCCCAGACGACGGCGGCGACGACGAAGAAGGTAGCCGGACTTCCCCCGCTCGGTAAAAGAGCTTGGTAAATGGCGGGGGAGTCCGGCGAGAAGACCCCCAAGACGGAAGAAGACCCCCGGAGCAGTGCAATAAAATATTTTTTCAAAAGTGTGTGTGTTTTTGTACTTTACATTTTACACCTTAGGTGAATGGGTAGGGGTACATCGTACCCCATACTCATTCACATAGGGTGGGGGGCTGGTATCTGGGGGCCCCCTTATTAAAGGGTGCTCCCAGATGCCGATAAGCCCCCGCCCGCAGACCCCGACAACCAACGGCCAGGGTTGTCGGGAAGAGGCCCTTGTCCTCATCAACATGGGGACAAGGTGCTTTGGGGTGGGGGGGCCGCACGGCCCCCCTTTCCCCAGGGCACCCCCCATGTTGAGGGCACGCGGCCTGGTACGGCTCAGGAGGGGGGGGGGGCGCTCGTTCGTCCCCACCCCTTTCCTGGCCTGCCAGGCTGCGTGCTTGGATGAGGGTCTGACATGGATTTGGGGGGAACCCCCACGCCGTTTTTTCGGCGTGGGAGTCCCTTTAAATCCATGGCAGCTTACGGAGCCAGCGCGGCGGCATTTAGTGCCTACGCTAGCTACGTAACCTGAAGTCACGTGCTAAATGAACGGACTTGCCGATGAGCGGCAAGTCCGTTCATTTTCAAAAGTCCCGCGGACTTGCCTACTAACGGCGGGATTGTCTGCCGGACTGCCAAGTCCAGCGGATAATTTTAAAACCAAACTTAAAACTTTGGCGCCAAAAAGTCCGCCGGACTTTGGCGCCAAAAAGTCCGCCGGACTTTGGCGCCAAAAAGTCCGCCGGCGCCCACACACGAGGGGATTATCCGCTGGACTTCGGTCCAGCGGATAATCCCGCGGGATAGTCCCTTCGTGTGTACGCGGCATAACTGACACTGATGCTAATTTAAGGGAAAAAATAAATAATCCTGTCCAAAATATACTGACCCTGACCTTTGACCCCAACCTTGACCTTTGATCCTTACTTGACCCAAACACTAACCCTGGCACTGACCTAGATCAAACCTTGATCTAGGTATTTTCTTTATTTTTATTTTATTTTTTATATAATCTTTATTTATGTTCATATTTCTGACAAAACATTAAAAAGGACAATAACAATCAAGTAACAGACATGAAAAAGAGAGGGCAAGGCAACCTACGTGGGTATTTGATCAAAGGACATAACAAAAGGCCCGATTGGCCACCCAACACTCTCTAATTAGGCAAATTAGGCGGCCGCCTAAGGCCTCGCAGTCACAGGGGCCTCGCAGCCGCCTAATTTGCCTGTGATCAATACTAATGTCGGCGCCGGCGGCTCCGCCTCCCCCTGCCACCGGGATGGACTAACCAATCGGGCCCCCTGGGCAAATCATGGAGCATCCCAGTCTGGTGGCAGCATGTGTGGGACGGCAAAGACCTCTAGGTGCCAGCACACGACTCCAGGTGCGATCTCAACAAGCTGTGCTCTCCAGTCCCCCCACTGCTCTCTGCCCCTCCATGCTCTCCACCCCACCATGCTTTCCAGCCCCCCTCACAGTGCTCTTCAGCTCCCACAGTGCTCTCTGCCCCCCATGTGCTCCCTGGCTCCTCCCAGTACTTTCCGCCGCACCATGCTCTTCAGCCCCCCCCCCATGTGCTCCCTGACTCCTCTCCCTAGGGCTCTCCACCCCACTATGCTCCCAGCCCCTGTGCTCTCCATCCCCATTCTTTTTGCCCGCCAAGTGCTCTCTGGCTCCCCCAGTGCTCTCTGCCCCCCCCCCACACCAGTGCTCTCTTGCTCCCCCAGTGCTCTCCAGCTCCCCCCTACTCTCTGCCCCCCCTGTGCTCTACACCCCCCAGTGCTTTCAGCCTGGCTGCTCTCTACCCCCCAGTGCTCTCTGCCTCACTCCCATGCTATCTGCCACCCCTGTGCTCTTTCTTTGCCCCCCTCACCCCTCACAGCTCTGCAAGGTTCCAGTCTCGTTTCTCCTGCCGGCTGCTGCAGGGGATCTGTCAGGGATCTGTCAGGATGGAGAGCGATGAGGGGACCAGTCTCATGGACTGCTCAGTCTAAATATCTCTCTATCACCCCCCCCCCCCCTCTGGCATTTCCTGCATATGTCTGATGGGTGAGGAGGGTGCCCTGGAAGTGGTGCTGATCACCTGTGTACTATATCCGTGCATCTTTCTGCAGACATTTTTCTTGCTTGAATTATTTTTCCCATTATAGGAGTGAGTGAGGCCTCATGTCTAAGTTTTGCCTAAGGCCTCACAAAGCCTAGAGCCGCCTCTGGGTGTTAGAGATGGAGGCATCTACTTTGTGGTCATGAAAACATATAAGCCATATCGCCATTAGTTTGTCTCTGGTCCTGCTACCAAACTTAGCGGTAGTAATGAGCAAACACTGCTGATTTGGGCAGAAAAACTAGAGCTCAGAGGGCAGACAGATAGAGAAAACATGAAACATTAAAACCAAACAAAAAGAATAAAAGAAAAGAAGCACTCTATTAAGATGTACTAGTAGTCATATATCAAATATCTTGGATGATCAAGTCAAGTCTACATTGGTTGTGAGTTTGTGCTGGCCTCGTCTACATAATGAATCCAGGTGGCCCAAATTCCATACCACTTATTGTGTCTGTCCTTACATGTCACCATCCACTCCTCTGCAGCCCTAATATCGTTCACAAGACAAATCCATTCGGAGCGGCTTGGAACTTGGCTGCTTTTCCAGTAGATGGGGATCAATCTCCTAGCCAAATTCAGGAGGTGGGTCAGTACCGACTTTTGATAGAGGCTGAGAGGGATGGTGGGGACATGAAGGAGGAAACCCATTGGAGAGTCAGGGAGGTCTATGTTCAAGATGAGGTTTATTTGGGTTCTAATGTCCTGCTAATAGGGCTGTAACTTAGGGAAATCCCACCAAATATGTAAAAATGAACCCCTATGTCCGCAGTCCCGCCAGCAAACATCTGAGGAGGCTGGGTATATTTTAGCAAGTTTGGTGGGGACCCTATACCATCTACTCATTACCTTGAACCCATTCTCCTGCATTTTCATGTCAACAGAACGAGAGTGAGTTAAGCAGAATAAATGATCAAGTTGCAGTTCCGTAAACTCATGATGCAGGTCTCTTTCCCATTTTCAAATGTATATAGGCTTCCCCTTGGGTCCCAGCTCTAGTAGCATCTCATACAGGACAGATAAGGAGTATTGGATTGGCAGACATGCACAGCTTCTCAAAAGGAGTGGAGGAGGTAGGGGAGCGTATAGCTTGCGGTAAACCAAGTGTAAAATGTTGACGCTGTCTATATAGCTAATCGTCTAAGGGAAATCTACAATACTGAGCTCTAAGTTCCTCCAGTGGGATTAATCCCTGGTCTTGGGAGAACCTACCACACCCCACCTCGCCATCTGCCATCCAAGTACGGAAAAAAAAAGGATGTCCCCCTGGGGCAAATCAGGGGAAGCCTCCCAGGGGAGCTAGGGGGGAGAACCGAGGGGCAAGCTGACTTGACCTGTTTAGAGCATCCTATTGCTGCAAAGCGTGAGCAGTAACTGGAGAAACAAATGCTGACAGACCCCTATATGCCCTGGGTAGCCATGGGGCATGGGATAAGTTGCGGCCAGCCAGAAATTTATCTAAAGATACCCACACCTTAGTGGACACCCCATGGTGCCAGTCCATTATCCGCTGCAGAGCAATTGCCTCATAATATTTACGTATATTTGGGACACCCAGGCCTCCCAGCAGTTTATGTCTCTGTAGGGTGCGAAGAGCCAAAGAAGGGCTTAGCCCATGCTAGATTTATTTTAGGAATGTACTGTTAAGGATCAAAAAGAAAGACTTAATAATGAGATAGGAACCATTTGGAGATAGAACATGATTCGAGGTAACACATTCATCTTTAACGCGCTGACTCGGCCCATCCACGAGAAGGTCTCTCTGTCCCAGCTGTGTAAGTCTGCTTTTATAGTGGAGAGTAGCTGGGAGCAGAGGGGGGTAAGATAGACACCCAGATATTTCAGGTGAGTGTGGCACCAAGTGAAGGAGAAAGAGGATTGCAACCGTGTACGCAAGCTCGATGGGATATTAAAAGATAGAATTTCAGATTTATTATAATTGATTTTGAAATTTGAGAGTAAGCTGAAATTCTGTAGTTCATCTATGATGTTGGGGAGAGAAATTAAGGGGTCAGCCACATAAAACAGGAAATTGTCTGCATAAGCACATCATTTATGCTCCCTTGGCCCAACGCCCTTGACATTTGGATTCAAGCAAATCCTATTGAGCAATGGTTCCAGGTTGAGGGCGAAAATGAGGGGGGACAGTGGGCATCCCTGCCTAGTGCTATTCAGAATAGGGAAGGTGCCTGAAAGGACGCTATTCATCTTAACTCGGGCCTCAGAGGAGCTATAGAGTGAGGTTATCCAGGAGAGCATGTTAGGACTAAGTCCCAGTCTGGTCAATACAGCTTGAAGGTATACCCAGTCCACCCTTTCGAACACCTTTTCAGCATCAGTAGTAAGCAAGAGACAGGGTGGATGGCTAGTCTGTGTTTGTGCCCAATAGATCAATTGAATCGCCCAGTTAGAATTGTCCCTAGCTTCCCTTCCAGTAATAAACCCTGTTTGGTCTGGATGTATGATATATGGCATTATGGGTTTAAGACGGTTCTCTAAAATCTTTGCTAATATTTTTATGTCAGTGTTGAGAAGTGATATCGGTCTGTAGCTACTAGGGGCAGTGTGGTATTTCCCTTCTTTGGGGAGCACCGTAATATGGGCCAGTAGTCCCTCTTTGGGTATAGCGGTTCATGAAGCTAAGCGTTAAAGTAGGCACACATTGGGTTAGACAATAAAGGGAGGAAGGTACTGTAGTAGGCATTTGTATATTCTTCAGGACCTGGGCTTTTCCCTTTCGGGGAGCTTTTTTACCACTGTTTGCCAGTTTCGTCTGGGTAATAGGCGTCTCAAATTGTTTGCTAGTTTGGTTACTGAGTTGGGGGGCTTGAGGTTCTGCCAGATACTCCACGATATGGCCATGCTTCTGATCTGCCGTTGAGCCAGGCAGTGTAGCAGGGAGATGGTGGAACTGGGCATAGAAGTCCCCAAAGGCAGCCACAATCAGGAATGAACTACTGGGGAACCCGTCGTGGTATGGAGTTTATGTACATGGCCCAAGGCCCTTCTGTCTCCTCAGGGTCCTGGCTAGCAGTCGCCCAAACTTATTCCCATGTTTGTAAAATTGGTGAGAAATGTGGCGTAGGCGTGCCCGTATCCGGGTATCAAGAGGGCTGGCAAGCTCCAAGCGGAGGGATTAGAGTTCCGCTGCCAGCTCCGGAGTCAGACAAAGTTTATGTTTGAATTCCACAGATTGGATTTTTTTTAGGAGGGTTTGGAGATCCCCTTCACGTCCTTTTTTTAAATTTTGTGCCCTGGGATATAAACTCCCCCTGACCACTGCCTTATGCCCTTCCCATATGGACGCCAGCCCTACATCATCCGTTGTATTCTCGACAAAATACAGGGAAATAGACTCCGATATGTGCTTTGACGCCACTACATCATGCAAGATGTTCTCATTCAATGCCAAGTCCATGACCTAGCGTCGGAGGACAGCAGATGTATGGAGATGGATACCGGCGTGGGATCCAAGAGGGTGATAGAATCGATCGACGCACTAGATAGGGTCTCCAGAGAGAACTGATCCATCAGTAACAGATCTATTTGCGTATACACGGTATGAGTAGCCGAGTAGTAGCTGTAATCTTTGTCGGTGGGGTGGAGTACTCTCCAACAATCAACAAGATGGTGGGAGTGCAGGGATTTTCTGAAGTGTTTGAGGAAATCGAAAGAGTGGGTAGAATGCCCCGTAGATGTGTGCATCTGTGGGTCTGGGCTGACATTGAAATCTCCTCCCAAGATCAGTTGGCCCTCTCTAAAAGTGGAGAGGGAGTCTAAGAAGAAGTCTAGGAAGGTAAGCTGTTGAGTGTTCGGTGCATACACGGTTGCAAAGGTACATTTACGACCTAGAATGGTGCCTTTAAGTAAAATGTATCTGCCATTAGAGTCAGTAAGCTTGTCAATCAGGACAAAGGGACATTGTTTATGTATAGCTATAGCAACCCCGCTCGATTTAGATCGTGGAGAGTTGCTGAGAAACCATTGATTATACAGGAGGGTGGGGACCGAGTCAGTGCGAAAGTGTGTCTCCTGTAATAAAAGAATCGGTGCCTTCAAGCGTTTGGTTTGGAGCCACAACTTACTGCGTTTATTAGGCGATCTAAAGCCACGGATATTGTACAATACCACTTGAAGCCATAATGTACGGAAATCGTTGAGGTATCCCAAGTCCCTGTCAGGAGGGAGAAGAGACCTGTAAGTGACTTATCCATGAATCAAGGAGTGCTGAGGAAATAGAAAACAAAAGTAAAAACCTAGAAAACAGAAAACCGTCAAAACATACAATACATTCAAGGGGAACTTTGCCGTTAGGGTATCCCAAAGTATCCAACCACTACTAGTCGGGAATCTCCACTCAGCCTTCTGGACAAAAATAGAGTGGAGGTCAACGAGCAGCATGGTGTCCAAATATGGGACATAACTCCTAGGAGTTGACCTATGCAGGTGAAGTGGCACAGCACCAGGTGCAAGCTCGCCAGAGAAAAAAACCCTGTTTAGCATAAAGATCACAGCCGTATCAAAGATGTGCAAAACCAAATTACCACAGCAGCAGTAAAAATTGAAAAAGAACCCTGGGGGGTCCCTGTAAAAGGAAACAATATCAAGTTAGACAGTCAGTTCACATGAGTCCTTCAGGACCTTCTCTGAGGGGGGGAATGTTGGGGAGATTGCGATTTAGCCCAGGGGGGGTCATCTCTAGACCTGCGTCTGTTCTGTCCCCTGCAGTGTCCAGGGCACCAATGCTGTGGGCATACAGGGAGTGGAATCTCCAGTGAAGACCTCCATTCTGGAACATCAATGGCGGGTAAGCCAAAGTGTTGCAGGAACTGCAGCAACTCATCTTTATTGCGCAAGATGAATTGGTGGCCGTCTTTGGTCACCGACAAATTAAAAGGGAAGCCCCATCTGTAGACCAGCTTTGCATCTTGAAGGGCCTCAAGTAGTGGCTTAAGGGCACAACGTTGTATTAAGGTGCGTCTGGAAAGATCCGGAAAGAAGGACAACTTTGCGCCATCAAAGTCCACGTGGTGGACACCTCTGACGTCGAACATTATGCGTTCCTTCAGGGAATATTTGTGCAGCTTACAAATTATATCCCTTGGTTTGTCTGGGTCAGCTTAAGGTGTACGGAGGGTTCTATGCAGGGCTGGTGCATGGATTTTTGACACCCTAGGCAAAACCTAATTTTGCCGCCACCTTGGCTCCACCCCCTTTGCCCTCCCCATGTATACCCCACCTTTTTAATAAAAGGCTCATCAAATGCAGCCCACCAGCACCTATCAAATGCAGCCACCAGCGCCCATCAAATGCAGCCTACCCAGAACCCATCAATGAATGATTGCTTGCTTCCATTAGTTCAGGAGTCGGGACACAGACACAGTCTTCCTCTGCGGCTGCGCCTCTGATACTATGTGTGAACGGAGCGGCAGCTGCCTGCTGATGCATTGCTGAGGCTTAG
Organism: Lithobates sylvaticus; assembly: GCA_028564925.1. NCBI lineage: Eukaryota > Metazoa > Chordata > Amphibia > Anura > Ranidae > Lithobates > Lithobates sylvaticus. The sequence continues at coordinate 166,900,752 of CM053029.1, forward strand.
TTGCTTGCTTGCTGCAGAAAGAAGAGAATAGGAACACAAGTGGCCGGGCGCCCTAGGCAGCAGGGCGCCCTAGGCGGCTGCCTAGTTTGCCTAGTGGTAGCACCGGCCCTGGTTCTATGAGCGCAGTCTATTTCAATGTGATCAGGTGCGTCATGACCGAGAATCTGTTTGAAAAGACCTTGCAGGGAAGGAACTATATACCTGGGAGCAGTAGCTTTTGGTAAGCCTCTAATACGGATGTTAACTCTGGGACTTCTAATCTCAAAGTCATCCATCAGATCTATTAAAGAGTTAATTTGTTGGTCTTGGGTCTTGCAGCGTTCATTATGTGCTTGCAGGCAGGTGTAACCACTTCCCACTGTGACACCAAATCCTCCACTCTGCCCCCAATGTGTGCTGTATCAGCCTGGAGTGCTTCAATGTCCTGCCTAAAGGCCTTCTAAACCCTGTGGGTGAATAGCTCCAGATCAGCTTTAGTGAGGAGGGAGAGAATAAGAGCACACAGATCTTTGTCCCCCATGTCATCGCCCACCGATGAGTGAGGCACTGGGCTGGCTTTGCTGGAGGGTGAGGTGGGGGGAGGGAGTGAGGGAGATGGGACCTGTGGGGATAGGAGAGGCTGCATGTGTGGCCTGGTATTTACTGGTCAGCAACATCTTGGAAGTCCCGGCTGCGGTGCCACAAGGCTCCGAAAAGTACTGATCCAGGGACCCAGATCGCTTCCGGGAGTTCCGTTGAGGCTGCGGAGATGTCCGCCGTCTGGATGGCATGATTCGTTGCCAAAATCTCCCCAGGAGAGCTGCTGTGGGTGCGATATGTGTGGTGGGTTCACGGAGCTCCTTCAACAAAGGTCCTCACACGCTCATTCCGTAGCCACGCCCCCTCCATTATTTATTTATTAAAACATTTTTTACAAACACTTTTTTTTTCTTTCTGCAAGGAACGAGAAATATACCGTACATTGTATCCTTCTTCTCCATATATAGAAAGAAAAAAAACACAGGGGCGGGCTTCACAAGGACTGATCAAAGTGGTAGCCAATCAGAGGCTACCACGGCGATCAGGTGACCCGGAATCAGGAGTTCTGGGTCCCGACAGCTAGCACAAGTAAAAAAGCCCAATGCAATGAGGCCACATGTATGTGTCATGACAGCGTAAAGGGGATAAGATTATAAAAAAAATTGTTTTAAATCACATTAACATGATATTACTTACAACAAACTGTGGCCCGGGGGCTTTTTTCACACTGACCCACTGACACCAAGAAAGTAGCACTATTTTTTCCACTTACACCAGCAATACGACATTGTTATTCCCACTGATAGCAACAATGGGCCACTATTCCTGCCACTGACACCAATGATGGGGCACTATTCCTGCCACTGACACCAACAATGGGGTGCGATTCTTTCCACTGACACCAACGACGGGGCACTATTCCTCCCCCTAATACCAAAGATGGGGCCTTATTTACTCACACTGATGTCAGGACATTTCCTACTTATACTGGCCACACTCCGGTCCCCCTAAAGCCTGGAGGACAGTAAACTTGGCCTGAGTTTGGAGATGAGGTTTTAGTGATTGGGTTTACATCTTATGCAATTAAATATCTTTTCACCTTTTGTATGCTAAAATAAGAAAAACAAAGGGAAGATCAATCTACAACAGCAAAAATAAAAATTTTGATAAGGGTTCTTGTAGCAAATGCTAAGTCCTGTAATAGAGGTTCGACCCAGTAGTAGATGTTAGGCCCTGTAGAAGATTTGGGCCCTGTAGTAGATGTTGGGTCGTGTAGTAGTTGTTTAGCCATGTAGTATATGTAGGGTTCTGCAGGGGTCAAGTCCTGGGGAAAAAAGTGTGGGAACTCCCACCCAAGATCCACTCCCCCACCAAAAAAAAAAATGATACGCTCATATGCACGAACGCTACAAAAGTGGTATTTTTCGTACAATTTTTGTATTGTGTGTATGAAGCTTAACCGTTAGTACATAAAAAAAAAAAACAATCCTCAATAAACATAAATAAGGTAATTCTCTGAATAATCAGCATTCATTCAATTGTGCTTTCATGCAAATGTGAACATCATGTTCTGATCTTTATTGGGGAATGTTATTTTGTATATAGAGTGTTTATGGGGTGAGTTTACACTTTTCATTGAACAGAGTTTGGATAACACAGGGTTAAACAGAAAGGTCATAAATTAACTGCACATTATCTGGACAGAATGCTTGGGGAGATAGTGATGTGTTCCTGCTTAGGAGATGGATGTTAGCTTGGGGGGCTGCAAACTCTGCAGGGCTCCACACACTCGCTGCTATTCCAACCCTTCACATATTTCCACATAAACTTCCCTCCTGGCATTAAACTTTGCCAGGTATTGTGCTCAGCTTACCACCCCAAACTGATGTTCCTCCCTCAGCTCACCTCTCTCCCTGCATGTCCTGTGAGCAGAATAGCTGTGCTCCTCCTCGGGGTTCTCTCATCATATGGCACTGAAGATAGAGGGGGGGATTCAGTGGGACACACAGAGCAAGTATGCAGGAGACGGGGGGGGGGGAGACAGAAAATCAGGAGGGGCCAGCGGGGAGGAGCGCATCACGAGAGGTTTGACTAAATACAATCTCTTAGCAGCAGGGACCTTATCTAGCTGTGATTGACAGGTAGATCGAAGCAGAAGCTGTCATGGGGCCCCCTACTGGCAATGCCTGAATGGTCAGGTGTGCAGCACTTACTATTGCAAGCTGTGTCGGCAGCTGCTGGTGTAGCACCTGCCACACAGCTTGCATACTTCCAAGTCTTGCAGGACACGGCTGCTAACGGGAACTGAGTTCCTGTTGTGGAAAAAGTACAGGAACTCCGTTCCCATGAGTTCCCGCAGGACTTGAGCCCTGGGGTTCTGTAGTAGAAGTTCGGCCCTGTAGTAGAAGTTGGGCCCTGCAGCAGATGTTGGGCCCTGTAGTAGATGTAGGACCTGTAGCAGATGTCAGTCCCTGTAGTAAATGTCAGACCCTGTAGTAAATGTTTGAGCTCTGTAGAGGACAGGAAGTCCAGTAGTAGATGACAGGCCTCTGTATTAAATGTCTGATCATGTAGTACATGCTGGGTCCTTTACTATTTGTCAGGTCTTGTAGATGTTGGGTCTTGTTATAGATGTTGGATATAGTAGATGTTGGGTCTGGCATGTTAGACTGTTTAGTAGATGTTTCCTGTATGTACGGCCCTGTAGTAGATGTTGGGCTCTATAGTATATGTGAGGTCTTGTAGTAGATGTTTGCCCCTTTAGTATATGTGGGGCTCTGTAGTAGATGTTGAGCATTGTAGTGTATGGCAGACCCTGTAGTAAATATTGGGCCCCATAGTAAGTTTGGGCCCAGTAGTAGATATTGAGTCCTGCGTGCTGAGCTTTGTAGTAGATTATGTGTAGTGTATGTAGGTCCCTGTAGAAGATTTTGGGTCCTGTAATTAAATAGAGTCCTGTAGTTGATGTTGGGCGATGTAGTAGAAGTTTGGGCCCTGTAGCAGAGGTTTAGGCCCTGACGTTTGCCCTGTAATAGATATTGAGCATTAATGTACAGTGGTGTGAAAAAGTGTTTGCCCCCTTCCTCATTTCCTGTTCCTTTGCATGTTTGTCACACTTAAGTGTTTCGGAACATCAAACCAATTTAAACAATAGTCAAGGACAACACAAGTAAACACAAAATGCAATTTGTAAATGAAGGTGTTTATTATTAAAGGTGAAAAAAAATCCAAACCATCATGGCCCTGTGTGAAAAAGTGATTGCCCCCTAAACCTAATAACTGGTTGGGCCATCCTTAGCAGCAACAACTGCAACCAAGCGTTTGCGATAACGTGCAATGAGGCTTTTACAGCGTCCTGGAGGAATTTTGGCCCACTCATCTTTGCAGAATTGTCCTAATTCAGTTACATTAGAGGGTTTTCGAGCATGAACGGCCTTTTTAAGGTCATACCGCAACATCTCAATAGGATTCAGGTCAGGACTTTGGCTAGGCCACTCCAAAGTCTTCATTTTGTTTTTCTTCAGCCATTCGGTGGTGGACTTGCTGGTGTGTTTTAGGATCATTGTCCTGCTGCAGAACCCAAGTTCGTTTCAGCTTGAGTACATGAACAGATGGTCGGACATTCTCCTTCAGGATCTCTTGGTAGACAGCAGAATTCATAGTTCCTTTTATCACGGCAAGTCTTCCAGGTCCTGAAGCAGCAAAACAGCCCCAGACCATCACACTACCACCACCATATTTTACTGTTGGTATAATGTTCTTTTTCTGAAATGCAGTGTTCCTTCTACGCCAGATATACTTGGACACACACCTTCCAAAGAGTTCCACTTTTGTCTCATCGGTCCACAGAATGTTGTCCCAAAAGTCTTGGGGATCATTAAGATGTGTTGTGGAGAAATTGAGACGAGCTTTGATGTTCTTTTTGCTCAGCAGTGGTTTTCTCCTTGGAACTCTGCCATGCAGGCCATTTTTGCCCAGTCTTTTCCTGATGGTGGAGGCATGAACGCTGACCTTAACTGAGGCAAGTGAGGCCTGCAGTTCCTTGGACGTTGTTGTGGGGTCTTTTGTGACCTCTTGGATGAGTCGTCGCTGCGCTCTTGGGGTAATTTTGGGCGGCCGGCCACTCCTGGGAAGGTTCACCACTGTTCCATGTCTTCGCCATTTGTGGATAATGGCTCTCACTGTGGTTCGCTGGATTCCCAAAGCTTTGGAAATGGCTTTATAACCCTTTCCAGGCTGATAGATCTCAATTACTTTCTTTCTCAATTGTTCCTGAATTTCTTTGGGTCTCGGCATGATGTGTAGCTTTTAAGGATCTTCTGGTGGACCTTACTGTGTCAAGCAGCTCCTATTTAAGTGATGCCTTGATTGTGAACAGGTGTGGCAATAATCAGGCCTGGGTGTGGCTAGAGAAATTGAACTCAGGTGTGGACAACCACAGTTATAGTATGTTTTAACAAGGGGGCAATCACTTTTTCACACAGGGCCATGATGGTTTGGATTTTTTTTCACCTTTAATAATAAACACCTTCATTTACAAATTGCATTTTGTGTTTACTTATGTTGTCCTTGACTATTGTTTAAATTGGTTTGATGTTCCGAAACACTTAAGTGTGACAAACATGCAAAGGAACAGGAAATGAGGAAGGGGGCAAACACTTTTTCACACCACTGTATATGTTGGGCCCTGTAGTCGGTGTCACACCCTGCAGTAGATATCAGGCTCTGTAGTGGATATTGAGCCAGACATATACTACAGCCCTGTACAGACATCTATTACATGGCCTGACATCTACTACAGGGCTCAATGTTTACTACAGAGCCCAACATCTACTACAGAGTCCAGTTTCTTTTACAGAGCCCGCCATCTACAGTACTACAGGGCTCAATATCTTCTAAAGAGCCCAACTTTTGCTACAAGGCTTACTGAGTAATACATGTTGGCCCTGTAGTAGAAATTGGTCTCTGTAGTAGATATTGAACCCTGTAGTAGAAATTGAGCCGTAGTAGATGTCGACCCTGTAATAGAAGTTGGGATCTGTAGTAGATATTGAGCCTGTGTAGTAGATTTTGGGCCCGGTAGTAGAGGTTCTGTACTAGATATTGAGCCCCGTAGTACATGTTGGGCCCTGTAGTAGAAGTTGGGGTCTGTATAAGATATTGAGCCCTGTATTCGATATTATACTCTGTAGTAGAAGTTGGGCTCTGTAGTAAATATTAAGCCCTGAAGTAGATGTTGGGTCCTGTAGTAGAAGTTTGGGTCTGTAGAAGATATTGAGCCCTGCATTAGATTTTGGGCCCTATAGTAGAAGTTGGGCTCTGTAGTAGATATTAAGTCCCACATTAGATGTCGGCTCTGTAGTAGATATTGAGCCCTACATTAGATGTCGGGCCCTGTAGTAGAAGTTGGGCTCTGTAGAAGATATTGGACCCTGTAGTAGATGTTGCGTCGGTCCTGTAGTGGATTTTGGCACTGTAGTAGATATTGAGCCCTGTAGTAGATATTGAGCCCTGTATTAGATGTCGGGCCCTGTAGTGGATTTTGGCCCTGTAGTAGATATTGAGCCCTGTATTAGATGTCGGACCCTGTAGTAGAAGTTAGACTTTGTAATAGATATTGAGCCCTGTAGTCGATGTTGGGCCCTGTAGTAGAAGTTGGACTTTGTAATAGATATTGAGCCCTGTAGTAGATGTCAGGCCCTGTAGTAGAAGTTGGGCTCTGAAGTAGATAATGAGCCCTGTATTAGATGTCAGACCCTGTAGTAGAAGTTGGGTTCTGTAGTAAATATTGAGCCCTGTAGTAGATGTTGGCCCTGTAGTAGATTTGGGGTTTTGTAGTAGATATTGTGCCTTGTATTAGATGTCAGGCCCTGTAGTAGATTTTGGGCTCTGTAGTAGATATTGAGCCTTGTATTAGATGTTGGGCTCTGTAGAAGATATTGAGCCCTGTAGTAGATGTCGGCCCTGTAGTAGAAGTTGGTCCCTATAGTAGATGTTAGGCCCTGTAGTAGAAGTTGGGCTCTGTAGTAGATGCGTGATCTCCTTTAGTTATAGTAACACTACCAAACAGTTTAGTCTGCAGAGGATTGTTATTCTTCCCAGATCTTCCAAATCGATCATTGAATGATTCCATATAAACACTCATTGCTGGAAATTATCTCCAGGAAGCATGTATTTATAACTCAGCTACACATCATGTCTGAATATACGATATATATTTACGGTCCATACGTAAATCACTGCGAAATATCCACATGTGAGGGCTTTTCATCACGCCACACTGCGGATATTACCAGCCGAGCAAAAACTCTACTACTACACAAGATTCCACCTGCTATTCATTTACATTAATCTATATATTTGGTAATCAGCTAATATTATTAGTGGGGCTCAGCCTTACAAACTCTTGTGTACGTTATATATACAGAGTCATCTAAAAAAATTTGAATGTCATCAAAAATTTAATTTATTTTAGTAATTCAATTCAAAAAGTGAAACCCACATATTATATAGATTTATTACACACAGTGTGATATATTTCAAGCATTTCTTTCTTTTCATTTTGATGATTATGGCTTATAGCTAGTGAAAACCCAAAATTCAGTATCGCAGAAAATTTGAATATTACAATTATGCCCCGTACACACGGTCAGACTTTCCGACGGAAAATATCCTATCGGTCCATGTTGTCGGAAATTCCGACCGTGTGTGGGCTCCATCTGACTTTTTCCGTCGGAATTTCCGACGGAAAAAGTTTGAGATCCTGCTCTCAAATTTTCCGACAACAAAGTCCTATCGGACTTTTTCCGATCGTGTGTAGCGAATTCTGACGGACAAAGTGCCACGCATGCTCAGATCACATTACAAGACCAAAGCTATTGGCTATTTAGTCCTGTCGTACGCAATGAACGTCACCAGGTTCAGGATGATCGGATTTTCCGACAACTTTGTCCGACCGTGTGTATGCAACACCAGCGTCGGACAAAATCCGTCAGAAAAAATCCGACGGATTTTGTGGCCGGAATTTCCGACCATGTGTACGGGGCATAAGACCAATAAAAAAAAGGATTTTTAATACAGAAATGTTGGCTTACTGAAAAGTATGTCCATGTACAGTATAGTATGCACACAATTCTTGGTCGGGGGGTCCTTTTGCATGAATTACTGCATCAATGCGGTGTGGCATGGAGGCAATCAGCCTCGGGCACTGCTGAGGTGTTATGGAAGCCCAGGTTGCTTTGATAGCGGCCTTCAGCTCATCTGCATCGTTAAGTCTGGCGTCTCATCTTTCTTTTGACAATAACCCACAGATTCTCTGGGGTTTATGTCAAGTGAGTTTGCTGGCCAATCAAGCACAGTGATACCATGATCATTAAACCAGGTATTGGTACTTTTGGCAGTGTGGGTAGGTGCCAAGTCCTGCTGGAAAATGAAATTAGCATCTCCATGAAGCTGGTCAGCAGAGGGAAGCATGGAGTGCTCTAGAATTTCCTGGTAGAGGGCTATGCTGACTTTGGACTTGATAAAACACAGTGGACCAACATCAGCAGATGACATGGCTCCCCAAATCATCATTGACTGTGGAAACTTCACACTGGACCTCATGCGACTTGGATTCTGTGCCTCTCCACTCTTCCCCCAGACTCTGGGACCATGATTTCCAAATAAAATGCAAAATCTACTTTCATCTGAAAAGAGGACTTTGGACCACTGAACAACAGTCCAGACCTTTTTCACCTTAGCCCAGGTAAGACGCTTCTGACATTGTCTCTGGTTCAAGAGTGGCTTGACACAAGGAATGCGACAGTTGTAGCCCATGTCCTCGATTCGTCTGTGTGTGGTGGCTCTTGAAGCACTGAAACCAGTCCACTCCTTGTGAATCTCCCCCAAATTCTTGAATGGCCTTTGCTTCACAATCCTTTCAAGGCTGTGGTTATGTGGTTATCCCTATTGCTTGTGCACCTTTTTCTACCACACTTTTCCCTTCCTCTCAACTTTCTATTAATATGTTTGGATACAATACTTTGTGAACAGCCAGCTTCTTTAGCAATGGCGTTTCGTGACTTACCCTCCTTGTGGAGGATGTCAATGACTGTCTCCTGGACAACTGTCAAGTCAGCAGTCCTCCCCATGATTGTGTAACCTACTGATCCAGACTGAGAGACAATTTAAAGGCTCAGGAGACCTTTACAGGTGTTTTGAGTCAATTAGCTGATTAGAATGTGACACCGTGAGTCTAAAATATAAAACTTTTTCACAATATTCAAATTTTCTGAGATACAGAATTTTGGGTTTTCACTAGCTGTAAGCCATAACCATCAACTTTAAAAGAAAGAAATGCTTGAAATATATCACTGTGTGTAATGAATCTATAGAATATGAGTTTCTCTTTTTGAATTGAATTACTGAAATAAATTAACTTTTTAATGATATTCAATTTTTTGAAATGCACCTGTAAGAACAATAATATCCTGTCTGAAGGATGATAGAAATATCAAACACGTTTCCATTACAACAAATTGCAACACATTTCTATTAATAAATATATTTGTGTTCTTCTATAAATATATTGAATACAGCAACACATAAACTGTAACTAAACACAATGTTTAAAATAACACAGACCTCGTTTTTACAGTTCCATTGATTGAGGGGTAGGTGAAAATTGGTTGCGAGAGTTTGAAAAGAGAGTTTTTAGCTGTGACACAATGAAGTGTTTGTATGCTGATAAACCAAATATATTCCTAGGGTAGTTCTGTATAGTTGCTCATTATACATGAATTATGCACTTCTCTACTAGAAACACGCAGAAATGGATGTGCCTGACTCCCTGCATACCTATTCAAGCCTAAAGTAATGTCAGCCTGCAGATTCATTGAAAGTTATGGGAGTGTCCGAGTAAGGCCTCATTCACAGGTGTGTTTGGGGCCCAATGTGATTTCACGCGGTAGACATGGCGGAGTTTGCTGCAGACAGCTGCCAGAAGGAAGCCCCATTGAAAGCAATGAGAGGCTAACAGCTCCCACAGGCATTTGAGGCAATTGGACATGCAGTCCAATTGTGGATGACTGGGCCTGGGCACAGACTGTTTGAGTCCAGGGCCAATCATCCACAGGTATATGCTGCATATCTGATTAAATGTGAATGGCTGCGAATGCCTGTGGGCGCTGTCAGCCTCTCATTGCTTTCAATGGGGCTTCCCTCTAACAGCTGTTTGCAGGAATCCTCGTCGAGTCCCCCACAGTTGGCCCCAAATACACATGTGAATGAGGCCTAAAGTCTAGCTCACAGCGATTCTCAGCTAATGTTGGCATATGCGAGGTGCTTTCATGTTTTCTTCTCATTCATAGCAGGAAAGGATTGATCCAAGTCACGGTTGGTTTAATCCAAATAGTTTTGAGTATTGATGAAAAAAGTAATGATAAAAAAATTACAAATGTTGGGTTTTTCTTTCTATTTCCAAACATTCCTGCCTTTAAATGCCTGTAAACACCTATGTGTGCATGACAAGGTTGGTGCTGGTTGCTGGGGGAATAAGGAATAAGGTAGGTTAAAGGCCTTTTTCCTTGTACCTTAGCTAAAAATCAACATTTATCACTTGAATTGCAGTAGGAGCCTATTGCAAGGGTAGTTTTTTTAACATCCATGGAGTTAAGATTTGAAATGTAACTGAACTTAAAAAGCAAAGATTTGCTATGTTATAGGAAAGATCTAGAAATGTTAATTGTGCCTCGGCTGAACTACTGTAAACCCAACCTTCTGTCCTGATTCCGTTCTGAAATGAGCAATGTACTTCCTATCCCCAGGCACCATTATTTTGTAGCCTCATAGCTGTATATACGCAGTGTGAGATCATCTAAGACTGTGGTTTCCAAACTGCAGCCTTTTCTTGCTTTTATCTGGCCCTTGGGGCAAAATTTCATCCGCTGACACAAACATTGGGGCATAATTTCCCCCATTGACACCCACAAATGGGCACAATTTTATCCAATGGTACCAATGATGGGGCACAGTTCCTCCCAATGACACCAACAATGGAGCACAATTCCTATCACTGACACCAAAGATGGGGCATGGTTTACTCCCACTGATGCCGGGACATTTTCTACTTCCAATTGCCCCAGTCCAGCCCCCCTAAAGTTTGAAGGACAATAAACTGGCCCTTTGCTTAGAAATTTTGGAGACCCCTGATCTAAGGCACTGCTGCCTCTGACAGCCAGTCTCAGGAGATTTGGAGTGAGGTTTGCTGATATGGACTACTGTGCTACTCGCTGCTGGGGAGGAAGCTGTACCTGAGGACCTGCAATGCAAGGATCTCCCTGCTTCTTCTTCATCCATTGTGTGGATCTGTGCTTCCTCCACCTCTATAAATTCCCCACACTCACTGGATCTCCAGTCAGCCCTGACATGAAGAAGCAAGGCCCTGCCTGGCCACCTCCACACACAGACACAGTGCAGAACAGCTCACAGGTAGTGCAGTGATTCATTATTACTCCTCTGCCTGCCTTTCTGGGCACAGCTTCCACGGTACAGGTATTCTTAACTTTTGCTTTTGCCATTGATTCTAATTTGCAAACATTTGCCAAAGTTTGAACCTGGCAGCAGTTTTGTGACATTGATCTGGAAACAGATAGCTTATAACTCCACATTATTTCTTATGGCCGGGTTCACATATATGCAAATTGAATGCGTTTTAAAGCGCATCCAATTCACATGACATGTAAATGTGACCGGCTCTCAATAGAGCCGGTTCACACATATCCGGGGCGGCCACTGTGTGGTTTCAAAAAGGGTCCTGTGCGTTTTTGGGTCCAGCTCAGGTGTGAATTCAGGCAAAAATTTGCACCTGAATCGCACCTGAACCGGTGAACAGAAAATGCACCAGACTGCAAAATGCAGTTGCAAATATGTGAACCCGGCCTTAATAATTTTTTTTTATCCTGTAAACATAACAAATGTATCATTAACACATTCCCACAATTCATTGTGCCTGGCCGAGAGTGATTTGCTGTGTACACTGTTTGTGTATTTATTTTATAAGAATAATTGTTAGCCTTACCTAAAGACAAACAATACGCCCCATTAATCTGGCCTGCGCCTTGGACAATGAAAGCCGAACAATGTTGGTCAGCGAGTCACAACACAAGTTTGACGTTGATAGACAATTGGACCAACGGCGAGGAATGTACAATGTGGCCCTTCCCCACGCCATCCCATTGTGTTATTATGTGAGAACTGGACACCTGAATTGGCATTCTGCGACCTCACATAAGAGGTTATTAGGATGGTTGCTTTCCTAAGAGATGTATGTAATGGCATGAAAACAGATGCTGTGTATTCTAGATAAATAGATATATAATAGATATACAGTATATGCAGATACATAAGAGATAGATTTATCAATAGATACATTAGAGACATATGATGGACAGAAAGGTAGATAGATCTGAGATAATAGATATATATGTAAATAGTTATGAGATACATAGATAGATAAATAGATAGATGAGTATAAAATAAATATTAGATAGATAGATTTTATTATATCTTTTTTTCATGTGACAACACTGAAGAAATTACACTTTGATACAATGTAAAGTAGTGAGTGCACAGCTTGTATAACAGTGTAAATTTGCTGTCCCCTCAAAATAACTCAACACAGCCATTAATGTCTAAGTTTTTAAGTGAAAATGTCCAAATTGGGCTCAATTAGCCATTTTGCCTCCCAATGTCATGTGACTTGTTAGTGTTACAAGGTCTAGGGTGTGAATGGGGAGCAGGTGTGTTAAATTTGATGTTATCGCTCTCACTTTCTTATACTGGTCACTGGAAGTTCAACATGGCACCTCATGGCAAAGAACTCTCTGAGGATCTGAAAAAAATAATTATTGCTCTACATAAAGATGGCCTAGTCTATAAGAAGATTACCAAGACCGTGAAACGGAGCTACAGCATGGTGGCCATACAGCGGTTTAACAGGACAGGTTCCACTCAGAACAGGCCTTGCCATGGTTGCCATGGTTGACCAAAGAAGTTGAGTGCCCGTGCTCAGCGTCATATCCAACAGGTTGTCTTTAGGAAATAGACATATGAGTGCTGCCAGCATTGCTGCAGAGGTTGAAGGGGTAGGGGGTAAGCCTGTCAGTGCTCAGACCACACGCATCAAATTGGTCTGTCATCCCAGAAGGAAGCCTCTTCTAAAGATGATGCATGAGGAAGCCCGCAAATAGACAAGCAGACTAATGTGGCGTACACACGCTCGGACTTTCCGGCGGGATTGTCTGCCAGACCTAGTCCAGCGGACAAACCGCCGGACTTTCCAGCGGAGGTCCGCCGGACTTTCCGAGCGTGTGGACTTGCCCACACACGCCCGGACTTTTCCGGCGGACAATCCGCGGGAAAAAGTCAGCGGGACTTTTGGAAATGAACGGACTTGCCAAAACACGATCGGAAAGTCCGTTCATTTAGAACGTAACTGCAGGTAGACGGGACTAGTGAAGGCAGTGAATGCCGTCGCGCTAGCCCCGTCACCTGGCACGGATTTAAAGAGAATCCCCACGCGTGGGGGTCCCCCCAAATCCATCTCAGACCCTTATCCGAGCACGCAGCCTGGCCGGCCAGGAAAGGGGTGGGGACAAGCGAGCGCCCCCCCTCCTGAGCCGTACCAGGCCGCATGCCCTCAACATGGGGGGTGCCCCCCCACACCAAAGCACCTTGCCCCCATGTTGATGAAGACAGCGGCCTCTTCCTGACAACCCCGGCCGTTGGTTGTCGGGGGTCTGCGGGCAGGGGCTTATCGGAATCTGGGAGCCCCCTTTAATAAGGGGGCCCCCAGATCCCGGCCCCCCACCCTATGTGAATGAGTATGGGGTACGATGTACCCCTACCCATTCACCTAAGGTGTAAAAGTGTAAATAAAAATTAAAAATTTTTTTTTAAATATTTTATTGCACTGCTCCGGGGGTCTTCTTCCGTCTTGGGGGGTCTTCTCGCCGAACTTCTCCGCTCTCTTCTGCTCTTTTACCTAGCTCTTTCACGAGTGGAGGAGCCCGGCTTTCTTCTTCGTTGTCGCCGCCGTCTGGGGGACTTGTTCCGCCTTCGGGGGTCTTCTGAGGTCTCTTCTGTTCTTGCGGCTGTCGCCGCCTTATGTGCCGTCTTCTTCTTCTTCTTCCTCTTCTTCTTCTTCTTCTTCTTCTTCTTCTTCCGATGTTGACTCGTCGCTGTCTCTGGCCGGAATGGCAGAGACATGCAGTGTTGTGACTTATATAGGGACAAGGGGCGGGGCCACATGCTCATGTCACATGGTGACCCCACCCCCTATGATGTCCCAGTCCCAGCATCCTCCGGGACTGTGACATCATAGGGGGGCGGGGTCACCATGTGACATAAGCATGTGACCCCGCCCCCTTGTCCCTATATAAGTCACAACACCGCGCGTCTCTGCCATTCCGGCCAGAGAGCGACGAGTCAACATCGGAAGAAGAAGAAGAGGAAGAAGAAGACGGCGCAGAAGGCGGCGACAGCGGCAAGAACAGAAGAGACCCCGGAAGACCCCCGAAGACCCCCAAAGGCGGAACGAGACCCCCAGACGACGGCGGCGACGACAAAGAAGAAAGCCGGACTCCTCCGCTCGTGAAAGAGCTAGGTAAAAGAGCAGAATAGAGCGGAGGAGTCCGGGCGAGAAGACCCCCCCAAGACGGAAGAAGACCCCCGGAGAAGTGCAATAAAATATTTAAAAAAAAATTTTGTATTTTTTTATTTACACTTTTACACCTTAGGTGAATGGGTAGGGGTACATCGTACCCCATACTCATTCACATAGGGTGGGGGGCCAGGATCTGCTGGCCCCCTTATTAAATATCCCTTTAAATCCATACCAGGTGACGGGGCTGGCGTGGCGGCATTCACTGCCTTCGCTAGTCCCGTCTACCTGAAGTCACGTTCTAATTGAACGGACTTTCCGATCTTGTGTCGGCAAGTCCGTTCATTTCCAAAAATCCTGCGGACTAGCACACAGACCGCGGGATTGTGCGCCGGACTTGCGAGTCCAGCGGACAATTTTAAGTCTGAACTTAAAACTTAGTCCGCCGGACTTTTGGCAGGAAAAATCCCGCGGGAAAGTCTGCTTGTGTGTACGGGCATAAGGACATGGATTACTGGAACCATGTTCTGTGGTCTGATGAGACCAAGATAAACTTATTTGGTTCAGATGGTGTCAAGTATGTGTGGCAGCAACCAGGTGAGGAATACAAAGACAAGTGTGTCTTGCCTATAGTCAAGCATGGTGGTGGCAGTGTCATGGTCTGGGGCTGCATGAGTGCTGCCAGCACTGGGGAGCTACAGTTCTTCGAGGGAACCAGACTGGGCCGCAGGGCAGTATTCCAACATAACGACCCCAAACACACCTCCAAGACAACCACTGCCTTGCTAAAGAAGCTGAGGGTAAAGGTGATGGACTGGCCAAGCATGTCTCCAGACCTAAACCCTATTGAGCATCTGTGGGGCATTCTCAAATGGAAGGTGGAGGAGCGCAAGGTCTCTAACATCCACCAGCACCATAATGTCATCATGGAGGAGTGGAAGAGGACTGAAGTGGCAACCTGTGAAGCTCTGGTGAACTCCATGCCCAAGAGGGTTAAGGCAATGCTGGAAAATAATGGTGGCCACGCAAAATATTGACACTTTGGGCCCAATTTGGACATTTTCACTTAGGGGTGTACTCACTTTTGTTGCCAGCGGTGTAGACATGAATGGCTGTGTGTTGAGTTATTTTGAGGGACAGCAAATTTACACTGTTATACAAGCTGTACACTCACTACTTTACATTGTAACAAAGTGTAATTTCTTCAGTGTTGTCATATGAAAAGATATAACAAAATATTTACAAAAATGTGAGGGGTGTACTCTTTTTTGTCAGATACTGTATATCAATAGATAGACACATCAGATATATGATAGATAGATAGATAGATAGATAGATAGATAGATAGATAGACAGATCTGATATTGATAGATATAAGATAGATGGATAGATAAATAATGGATATACAGTATATGCAGATACATATGAGATAGATATATCAATAGGTAGATACGTTTGAGATATATGATAGATAGATAGACAGAAAGATAGATAGATCTGAGATAGATAATAGATATATATGTAAATAGATATGAGATAGATAGATCAATAGATAGATAAGTATGAAATAGATGGATAGATACTGTAAGTCTGATATAGATAATAGATAGACAGAAGTGTCTCTATTTATGGCAGTCCTGATTAAACACAAGGACGCTCGCATTTTGCGGGGTGCTTGTGGTGCAGGAATGAAATTAGTAGGTAGCGCTCGGCATGGGGGCAATTTCATTATTTTCACACACAGCCCTCCATTCTTTCATTTTCTCATTTTCGGTAAGAGAAAAATGCTAACCAAAGGAAGAGAACACAGACATTTTAATATAATGCGTGTATCACTGGGCGTTTAATTGAGATCACATCTTTAATCTTCCCGCTCCCGCCACCTCCCTTCCCTGTTTCATCTTGCCGTCTATTATCCTGCAGACCTGGCCGCCTCGTCACCCACTGCTTTTCAATTACGCACACATCCATATTGATCCCGCCACTCTTAACTTGATGCTGAAAAATGACTTATTTAAGCAAATAAAACAGAACAGGTTGGACGCCTAGGACAGCCACTCACGGTGTGTAAAGCTTTATCGATTGAACAGAAGTACACAAGTGACATTAAGGTGCAGATAATTCTCAGGCCTCATTCACACCGCTTTCTACTTCCATGTTTTATTTAGGGCTAGTCACACACTTCCAGCATTTTTCAGGCGTTCAGAAAGCGTTTTCTAAGTGTTCTCAGGGGGTGCTAAAGCTGTATTTATAAATTCCCTCTAAAGTCATATAGTTCTATTTCCCCCCCTCCGCCTGTATATGCATGCTAAGTTTTTTTTTTTTTTAATTTGTCAAGAAAAGTGATGTCATCACAGGTGCTTAAGACTAGAACGCAGGGGGAGGGATTAGAGATGGCATCCTTCATTGTTTCCTTCAGACAAACGGTGCCTCCAAGACGATGTGGACAGCGCTGTGCTGTCAAGCAGAACGATTGGGGCCGAACTGGGCATGTCCTGCCAGGGCCGATCCTAGGGTCACAGACGCCTGGGTGCAGAAATATTTCTGGCGCCCCCACGTGGGCGTGGTCATCTTACCAACTCCTCCCCTTTACAAATGTTTCTATGACAACGACTTCAACACAGAGATGTTCATGTAAGAAGTCTTCGTTACCCTGGGATCCTCCCATGATCTTTTACCAATACATAAAATACAGGAAGAGCGTACACTAATGAGACCTGGAGGGGAGTCTCTCTGATGCACACAGAGGGGGCTTCTGTTAGAGAGTCTATTAGAAAGAGCCCCCAGACATAGTACAGGGGATGGTCAGAGACTGTAGACATGATACTAGAGACAGTCAGAGACTGCAATCATAGTACAGGAGATGGTCAGGCTGCACACAATACAAGAGATGGTCAGAGACTGCAGACATGTTACAAGAGATGGTCAGAGACTGCAGACTTGTTACAAGAGATGGTCAGAGACTGCAGACATGTTACAAGAGATGGTAGTAAATAATGGCCGATCGGCCCTCTCACCTGACCCAGCGATACAGCAACAACGGTTCCTCTGATCAGGAGTCTGCTCACTCTGAATTGCCCGTGGCGACTCCGCTGGGTAGAGCCCAGATCTGTATTCCTGCAATGACTCCATTCCTTTCTCCACCAGGGATGGCGCCAGGCTGTGTGGCTTTCTCTCTCTCTGATGGTGTTCTCTCAGCACTGCCCTCTCCCTCTGGAGTCCTGGTGCCCTTCCCTGAAAGCTTCCCCGGGCTCCTGGCTTTCTCTCTCCCATTCAGCTGAGCATGCTGTGTGGGCTGCAGTTTCCGTGTTACAGTGGGCTGCCAGTCCTTGGGACCACATGTCCCACATGCCGTTATGAAGGCGGGGGAAGAAACATAGTGTGCCGCTCATTAGTACAGCATCGCACGAGGAGGAGAGGGGAAATAAGAGCCCACAGCTGCAGTGGCATCACTAGGGTTGGTGTCACCTGGTGCAGTAAAACATGATATCACCCCCTCCACCAACTATAGTCGTCCCTCAGTACAGACCCCACTCCATTAAGTATAGACCCCCAGGACAAAACACCCCCTTTATCAGTATAGACCCCCCTCAGGACAAACCTTTCCCCCCCTACATTAGTACAAACCCCCCAGAACAAACCACCCCCCCTCCATTAGTACAGACCCCCCAGAACAAACCACCCCCTCCATTAGTATAGACCCCCCAGGACAACCCCCCCCCCCACATTAGTACAGACCCCCCCCACATTAGTATAGCCCCCCCAGGACAAACCCCCCATTAGTATAGACCCCCAGGACAAACCCCCCCTACATTAGTATAAACCCCCCAGGACAAACCAGCCCGCAACCCACATTAGTATAGACCCCCAGGACAAACCACCCCCCACATTAGTATAGACCCCCTCAGGACAAACCACCCCCCCACATTAGTATAGACCCCCCCCAGGACGAACCTTCCACATTAGTATAGACCCCCCCAGGACAAACCACCCCCCACATTAGTATAGACCCCCCCCAGGCCGAACCACCCCCCACATTAGTATAGACCCCCCAGGACAAACCACCCCCCCACATTAGTATAGACCCCCCAGGACGAACCACTCCCCACATTAGTATAGACCCCCCCAGGACAAACCAGCCCCCATACATTAGTATAGACCCCCCAGGACAACCCCCCCTACATTAATATAGACCCCCCCAGGACAAACCACCCCTACATTAATATAGACCCCCCATGACAAACCACCCCCCACATTGGTATAGACCCCCCAGGACAAACCACCCCCCCACATTAGTATAGACCCCCCAGGACAAACCCCCCCACATTAGTATAGACCCCCCCCCCCCCAGGACAAACCCCCCCCCACATTAGTATAGACCCCCCCAGGACAAACCACCCCCCCACATTAGTATAGACCCCCCCAGGATAACCCCCCCACATTAGTATAGACCCTCCAGGACAACCCCCCCCCCCCCCCACATTAGTATAGACCCCCCCAGGACAAACCCCCCCACATTAGTATAGACCCCCCCAGGACAAACCACCCCCCCACATTAGTATAGACCCCCCCAGGACAAACCACCCCCCCCCCCACATTAGTATAGACCCCCCCAGGATAACCCCCCCACATTAGTATAGACCCCCCCCAGGACAACCCCCCCCACATTAGTATAGACCCCCCCAGGACAAACCACCCCCCCCACATTAGTATAGACCCCCCAGGACAACTCCCCCCCACATTAGTATAGACCCCCCAGGACAAACCCCCCCCACATTGGTATAGACCCCCCCAGGACAAACCACCCCCCCCCACATTAGTATAGACCCCCCCCCCCCCCCCCCCCACCCCACCCCGGCCACCCCCCCCCAACCCTCCACAAACCCCCCCACATTAGTATAGACCCCCCAGGACAAACCCCCCCCCCCCCCCCCCCTACCCCCTCCCCCCCCCCAGCACCTCCCCCGCCCCCCCCCCACATTAGTAGACCCCCTAGGACAACCCCCCCCCCACATTAGTATAGACCCCCCAGGACAAACCACCCCCCCCACATTAGTATAGACCCCCCCAGGACAACCCCCCCCCACATTAGTATAGACCCCCCCAGGACAACCCCCCCCCCACATTAGTATAGACCCCCCCAGGACAAACCCCCCCCCACATTAGTATAGACCCCCCCCCCCAGGACAAACCACCCCCCCACATTGGTATAGACCCCCCCTAGACAAACCACCCCCCACCACTAGGCTAATTAAAACCACCCGGGCGGCAGCTGGAGAGGACAGTGTGCAGCCGCGCCACCCGGGTGGAGAACAGAGCGTGTGTGATGCTTGTGCTGGTGGGCAGAAGGCGGAAGTTAAACACAGTGCTCCGCTCCCTCCTCCTCTCCTTGTCCGTAGGCGGCGCGGCTCTCTCCGCCTGTCACAGCCGCGGCCGCGGCCGCGCAGTGACGTCACGGGGGGGGGGGGCGGAGCGCTCGGCCTCTGTGGCGCCTGGGTGCACTGCACTCATTAGCATAAGGGGGATGATTTTCAATGGCTTTGTTGGTAAACAAAGCCAAACCTAACCCTAATGATAAACCTAACTCAAAAACAAATTCTAATGCTAACCCTAAGAGCCGGTTCACACCAGGGCAACACGACTTCCAGGGCGACTTGTGAGGCAACTTGGACACTACTTTTGAGTACGACTTGGGGGCGACTTGGGGCGTCTCGGGGCGACCTGAAGTCGGATCCTGAGTCGCCCTGGTGTGAACCGGCTCTAAGTCTGTGCTAAACCTAACCCTTTTTTTTTTATAAACAAATACATGTGATCTGATATGGTGAACACATGACTTTGTTTATAAACACAGGGTTAGGGTTAGTATAGGGGCTAACCTAAAGGCTTCATTCACATCTTGGCAGGTGTGACAGTGCACGCACATTTTTGTGCGATTTTGTGCCACACCAAAATGTATGGTTCTGTGTTAGCCAAATCCACTAGGGTGTCAGTAGGAACTTGCAAAAGGGATGCACTTTTTTATGCATTGCAGGAACATGCATGGTTCTGCAGAAGAATGCAGCTCAAGGGACAGCAGGTTAGTGTCAAGGCTAGGCGTCCTCTGTTCCTTTATATTAGGGGACTCCAAACTGGGGCCCGTGGGCCAGATGCAACCTTTTTCTAGCCTTTAACTGGCCCTTGGGGCACTATTCCTCCCAATGATGGGGTACTATTACTCCCACCGACATCAGTGATAGGGCACTACTCCCTCCACTGACACCAATAATGGGGCACTGTTCCTCCCACTGACACCATTGATGTTGCATTATTCGGCTCACCGACACCATTGATGCGGCACTACTCTTTCCATTGATACCAATGATGGTGTACTATTCCTCCCACTAATACCAATGATAGAGCACTTCTCCTGCTGACCACCAACTCTGCGGCCATATTTATCCTCACTGATGCTTAATGCGGGAAATTTTCTACCCCTACTGGCCACAATCTGGCCCTCCAAAAGTCTGACGGACAGAAAACTGGCCCTTTGTTTGAAAAGTATGGAGACTCCTGCTTTGTGTATAACCTCATGCTCCTTGCTAATGAGTGGAAGATTTAGTGAAGGGAAATCTCCCCAAAAAAGACACGGATGGCAAAAAACATGGACGTTAGGCTCATATTAACCCCAAATGACCGTAAAGCAGTTCACTCTAGAAACAAAACAAAAAAATAATCAGCTGCAAATACTGTAGCTGCTGACTTTTAATAATAGGACACTTATCTGTCCAGGAATCCAGTGTGGTCCTTACAATAGCCGGCACTTCAGGTCCCCAGCGCCGGCATGTTTACTTTAAGAAACCGCCTGTAACTGCTTGTGGCTTTACAGCCAGCGTCCCACTATGCATGAGCAAGCCGTGTTTTGTGAATAGTCCGGCAGCTTTCTGGGACCTGTGATGTGTCCCAGAAGGCTGCAGGAGAAGGGGGAAGGGGGGGTGAACTTCCGTTTGGATTTAAAGTGCCAAAATTTAAAAGGGGGGGGGGGGCAGACAAGCGTAACTTTCCCCTTTGGGTAAAGTTCCACTTTAAGGGCTCCTGCACACAGGCCGGCAGGGGCCGATAAAAACAGGAGGCAGAGCCATGGTTTTCCTGCCTTCTGGCTGGCCACCCAACAGTACAGTTTGACAGGACTGTACACATGCCGCACTGCATTTCTAACTAATTTTTAGGCTGCAGACAAATGGCACCACCTGTCTCACCCATTGAGATTAATGGGGTTGCGCTGCGGTAGTGTGGCATTACAGATTAAGTCTGGTGCTGAGGAGGCGATATAAGGCCTCCTCAACATCTGTCACATACCCTCTGAAAAGTGATCTGAACATGAATCCCTCTTTAGAGGGCATCACAGGGCACCCCAAGTGTGAAAGAGCTGTGAATTGACCACCATAAACCCTGAAAGGGAATTCCACAAAAAAAAAAGGAATATAACGTATTCAAAATGATCTTTCCATTTCAAACTGCAGGTGCCATCATTTTTTTTTAACAGTCAAGAACCCAAATGTTGCTTCTTTGCACTATGGCAACCTGGAAGCATTCACTACAGCATTGGTGTCGTCACCTGCCACAGCATCCTTGTTTCCTGTTATTGGCTTTCTGCTTCTCCTAGAAGTCTGTACTAACATACAAGTCACATTTCAGCCATCCCCTGCAACGGTATTTGCATTTTGAGTGAGATTCTCTTAGGCAAGCCATACATAATGCAATTTTATTTCCTTCAACAACAGGTAGAAGAAAAAAAAATTGCTTGATTCCCCCATCCAAACAGTCATTGTTGATGGGGGAATCTCTGACGCAGTGTTAAGCCCCATACACACGGTCGGAAAATCCGACCACCAAATCCATCGGATTTTGTCCGACGGATTTAGTCCGACACTGGTGTTGCATACACACTGTCGGACAAAGTTGTCGGAAAATCCGATCATTCTGAACGTGGTGACGTTTGTTGCGTACGACGGGACTACGTAGAGGCTAGTAGCCAATAGCTTTGGTCTTGTGATGTGATCTGAGTATGCGTGGCACTTTGTCCGTCGGAATTCGATACACACGATCGGAATTGGTGTGATCGGACTTTGTTGTCGGAAAATCTATCCAGCAGGAGATAGAACTTTGTCCGTCGGACAATCCGATGGAAACTGTCCGATGGTGCCTACACACGGTCGGAATTTCCGACAACATTGTCAGATAGGACAGAATCCATCGGAAAATCCGACCGTGTGTATGGGGCTTTACTGTGCTCTGCCGGTAGGGGGTTGGGGAGCCTTCCCCATCTGCAGAATACAATGATCACTGCTGGCAGCTATAGCACAAAAACACGATAGGCTGGCTGTACTGAAGTTGATCGATGGATCGACTTCAGTACAACCAGCCTGCCCATAGACGGAACGAAATTTGGTTGGTTCTTGCTGAACCGGATGCATTTGGATCCCTCTATGGCCGGTTTAAGGCTCATCCACTTCTAAAGAGACATAAACACAGCAGCTTTTCTAATTACAACACAAAGATTGCTAAGATGGTATAAGACAATGCGTCCCCCAATTCGGAAACCAGTTTGAGAGATGAAACAAACAGCAATTTTGAAATGTTTTTCAAAGGCCAATTTTATTTTCTCACCTTCTTTTGACACATGAAAAAAAAAACGTGCACACATTAATATAATTTGTGAAAATCCTTTGATTTATCTTTTGCTTGACCCCATTTGAAACAATTTTGCCCCGTACACACGGTCGGAAATTCCGACCACAAAGTCCGTCGGATTTTTTCCGACGGATTTTGTCCGACACTGGTGTTGCATACACACGGTCGGACAAAGTTGTCGGAAAATCCGATCATTCTGAACTTGGTGACATTCGTTGCGTACGACGGAACTACATAGAGGCTAGTAGCCAATAGCTTTGGACTTGTAATGTGATCAGAGCATGCTGGGCACTTTGGCCGTCGGAATTCGCTACACACAATCGGAAAAATTCCGATCGGACTTTGTTGTCGGAAAATTTGAGAGCAGGATCTCAAATTTTTTCCGGCGGAATTTCCGACGGAAAAAGCCTGATGGAGCCCACACACGGTCGGATTTTCCGACAACATGGTCCGATAGCACATTTTCCGTCGGAAATTCCGTCCGTGTGTACGGGGCATTTGACTCTACAGGTATTATCTCTTTATGATCTACCAGCAGCTATGTATTATCTATCTACATACAAAATCAATGGATAGTTTGGGCAAGCCATCCTGGTACATATTTTTGGTAAAAGGGGATGTTCAGAGATTGTACAGTCAGGTTGTTTTTTTAAAAAATGTGAATGCCCATTGCTAGGTGAAGGCACTCCATTCCTATTACAGAATCTGTAATATAACAATTTGTGCTCACATTGTACCTAAACGTTGGATTGATAACCACAGACAGCGTGCACAAAAATCACCCTAAACGCGCCCGGCTTTTCAAACTTCTTTAGAGTACTTAAGACGACAAGGATGAATTATTCCTCAATAGGTTAATGGTGATACAGTTCTCGGTGAAAAGGGAGAGTGCCCTATTATTGCAGCGTCTCTACGCAACCAGCGAACGGCCCCGCGGAGCTCCTCCTCCTTCTGATATACGGTACAATTTAGTGGGCTTTATATAATCCATAAGCCATTACGGGGAATACATCATAGCTGCAGAATGTGCACTCTGCAAACAATAAACGTTTTATTATAGCAATTTCTCTCTGGACAATTGTGACTGGCAATATGGCTTAATGGACTCGAATTCTATAATGCAGCGGTGGTGGGCTCCCGGCGCACTTCAGTGTATTGTAATAGTGGTGCACAGAGCGAATGGCAATTAGGGGGGGCTGCCTTAAAAGTCCCACTCCAGGATAATACGTGCACTTCTCTTGTTAAAGGAGTTAATTGGAGGAGCCGCGGTCACCGGGCATACATTAGGCCACCATAAGCTAAAATGTGTAATTTCGCTTGGATAGCGAGAACCTTACGACCTTTCTACTCAATCCCACCGTCGTCTCCCAGCGACGGCCGGAGCCACTGTGAGTGACATCCAGATTAGGAATCTTGCTCCAACCCACGCAATTAATCCTGCGCACTTCACAGGAGAGACACTTGCCGACATCGCAACCAACATGAATCAGGAGATTCAGTGTCGACTCGAAACATTAAATGTCAATATTATTAGCCTCGTGACCCTTTAACTCAAACACTGTAAAAATCACTTAGCATATATGTACGTGCGCCACTGCGGGCACAATCTGATTTAAAGTGATTTCACTGTGCATTATTCCGCTCAAATATACATTAGCCAAAGGACAGAGAAGGGCATGTCAGAGGTATAATAATGGGGTGGATGCCTCTTCTGTACACAGTAGTGGAATCTTGACTGGTAAAGGATCAGGAATTGGCAGGAAAGATGGCACCCACATTGCAGACATGCAGAGGGTTCTAATGAAAATAGACAAACCCAGGAATTAGAATGTGAGAGGATGACTGAACTGAACAAACTCTGAAAAATGTTTAGTAAAAGTTGCAATATAGGGGGGGTTTAGGGGGGGTTTAAAATCAGAATTAGAGAAAGAAATGATTTGAAATGATTTGAATTGAGGAAGAGAGAAATAGAGAGATAGAAAAAAAATTAAATAAGGATAGGTAAAGAGTGAGAAATAGAGAGTGGGAAGGGGAGAGAGAGAGCGAAAGATAGGGAAATAATTAATCCTTTACCCCTAGTAATGTTCTAATTCTTATTCCTTCCACCCCAATGAGAGAGAGTGAAAAAGGAAAGAAAGAGGGAAATAATCCTTTACCTCTAACCCCCCCCCCCCCCCACAAATCCAACCTAAAAGAGAGTGAGAGAGAAAGAAAGAGGGAGAAATATTTATACATATACGGTGGAGAGAGAGAGAGATGGATATGATCCTTTACCCCTAATAATGTTCTAATACTTGGTTGAGGTTAGGACTCTGTGCAGGCCAGTCAAAAACACGCTCATCCATGTCTTTATGGACCTTGCTTTATGCATTGGTTCACATGAAATTGTCCAAAATGTCTTGGTATGCTGATGCCTTCATTGGAAGTAAGAGCCCCTGAAAAACCACCCCACACCATCAGTGGCCTCACTAGGGTTTGTGTCACCTGGTGCGGTAAAACATGGTGTCTCCCCCCATTCCTGTCAAGGCTGCCCAGCACCCTGAAGGCAGCACACGGTCACGGGGCGCACCCTAAACCGGTTAATGATAGTATAGGGTGGTAAAGTGGCAGGTTGGGGTAGTATAGGGCAGGTTGAGGTGGTATAGGGAAGGTTGGGGTGGTATAGGGCAGGTGGGGTGGTACAGGGCAGGTTAGGGTGGGACAGGGCAGGTTAGGGTGGTATAGGGCAGGTTGAGGTGGTACAGGGCAGGTTGGGGTGGTACAGGGGAGGTTAGGGTGGTACAGGGCAGGTTAAGGTGGTGTAGGGCAGGTTGAGGTAGTGTAGGGCAGGTTTGGGTGGTACAGGGCAGGTTGAGGTGGTACAGGGCAGGTTGGGGTGGTACAGGGCAGGTTGGGGTGGTACAGGGCAGGATGCGGTGGTACAGGGCAGTGTAGAGTGGTACAGGGCAAGTTGAAGTGTTACAGGGCAGTGTAAAGTGGTACAGGGCAGGTTGGGGTGGTATAGGGCCAGTTAGGGTGGAACATTGCAGGTTGGGGTGGTATAGGGCAAGTTAGGGTGGCATAGGGCAAATTAGGATGCCACAGGGCAGGTTGGGGTGGTATAGGGCAAGTTAGGTGGCACAGGGCAGGTTGTGGTGGTATAGGGCAAGTCAGGGTGGCACAGGGCAGGTTGGGGTGGTATAGGGCGAGTTGGGGTGGTATAGGGCAAGTTAGGACTCTATGTAGTGACACTGCACTGCATTTACTTACAGCATGCTTCATGTCTGCAGATGGGCGGGGCTTCTGTGTCTGGCCTCTCATCTTCATCAGATGCGGGATCAGCAGTAGTGTAGGAGACTGTGGGAGGAATCGGGGAGGCAGCCACACCCCAGCTCCGCCCACCAACTCAGCTCTTGGATATTAGCCTGACTGAGAAGTGTTACAGGCAGCCTCCTCCGTACAGTGCTTAGCGGCGGCCCCCCCCAGCACCCCCATAGTAATGATGCCACTGCACACCATAATCTCCAATCCACCAAATTATTTGGACCAGTGCACAAAGCAAGGTCCATAAAGACATGGCTGAGTGAGTTTGGGGTGGAGGAACTTGACTTGGGAGTCCTGACTTCCACCTGACAGAATACCATTGGGATGAATTAGAGCTGAGACTGCGAGCTAGGTCTTCTCCTCCAACATCAGTGCCTGACCTCACAAATGTGCTTCTGGAAGAATGGTCAAACATTCCCATAGACACACTCCTAAACCTTGTGGACAGCCTTCCCAGAAGAGTTGAAGCTTTTATAGCGGCAAAGGTTGGGCCAACTCAATATTGAACCCTACGGACTAAGACTGGGATGCCATTTAAGTTCATGTGCGGGTAAAGGCAGGTGTCCCAATAGTTTTGGTAATATAGTGTATACTGTATGTACAGTGGCTTGCGAAAGTATTCGGCCCCCTTGAACTTTTCAACCTTTTGCCACATTTCAGGCTTCAAACATAAAGATATAAAATTTTATTTTTTGTGAAGAATCACCAACAAGTGGGACACAATTGTGAAGTGGAACAAAATCTATTGGATATTTTAAACTTTTTAGCAAATAAAAAAACTGAAAAGTGGTGCGTGCAAAATTATTCGGCCCCTTTACTTTCAGTGCAGCAAACTCACTCCAGAAGTTCCGCGAGGATCTCTGAATGATCCAATGTTGTCCTAAATGACTGATTTCCCAAGCTTTAAATATCCCAAGGAGCACTGTGCAAGCGATCATTTTGAAATGGAAGGAGTATCAGACCACTGCAAATCTACCAAGACCTGGCTGTCCCTCTAAACTTTCAGCTCAGACAAGGAGAAGACTGATCAGAGATGCAGCCAAGAGGCCCATGATCACTCTGGATGAACTGCAGAGAACTACAGCTGAGGTGGGAGAGTCTGTCTATAGGACAACAATCAGTCGTACACTGCACAAATCTGGCCTTTATGGAAGAGTGGCAAGAAGAAAGCCATTTCTCAAAGATATCCATAAAAAGTCTTGTCTAAAGTTTGCCACAAGCCACCTGGGAGACACACCAAACATGTGGAAGAAGGTGCTCTGGTCAGATGAAACCAAAATCGAACTTTTTTGGCCACAATGCAAAACGATATGTTTGGCGTAAAAGCAACACAGCTCATCACCCTCAACACACCATCCCCACTGTCAAACATGGTGGTGGCAGCATCATGGTTTGGGCCTGCTTTTCTTCAGCAGGGACAGGGAAGATGGTTAAAATTGAGGGGGAAGATGGATGCAGCCAAATACAGGACCATTCTGGATGAAAAACTGTTGGAGTCTGCAAAAGACCTGAAACTGGAACGGAGATTTATCTTCCAACAAGACAATGATCCCAAACATACAGCAAAATCTACAAAGGAATGGTTCACAAATAAACGTATCCAGGTGTTAGAATGGCCAAGTCAAAGTCCAGACCTGAATCCAATCGAGAATCTGTGGAAATAGCTGAAAACTGCTGTTCACAAACGCTCTCCATCCAACCTCACTGAGCTCGAGCTGTTTTGCAAGGAAGAATGGGCAAGAATTTCAGTCTCTCGATGTGCAAAACTGATAGAGACATACCCCAAGCGACTTGCAGCTGTAATCGCAGAAAAAGGTGGCTCTACAAAGTATTAACGCAAGGGGGCCGAATAATTTTGCACGCCCCACTTTTCATTTTTTTATTAGTTAAAAAAGTTTCAAAAATCCAAAAGATTTCGTTCCACTTCACAATTGTGTCCCACTTGTTGGTGATTCTTCACAAGAAATAAAAATGTTATATCTTTATGTTTGAAGCCTGAAATGTGGCAAAAGGTTGAAAAGTTCAAGGGGGCCGAATACTTTCGCAAGCCACTGTATGTGTGTGTGTGTGAGAGAGAGAGAGAGAGAGAGAGAGAGAGAGAGTCAGAGAAAAGAAAGAATAGAGAAAGAAAGACGAGAGAAAGAAAGACGAGAGAAAGAAAGACGAGAGAAAGTGTGGACAGTGGATAAAGCTAGAGAGAAGAAAGGAAAAAAAAAAAAAAAAGGAGTCTAGAAATAAAAAGGCAGAGGAAGTGCCAGCGTAGAAGGAAGAGGAGAATGAGAAGAGGAAGGAAGAAGACAGAAGGATAGGCATTACCCAGGGAAATGAACAGATTCGATCTGACAGAAATGGAGATAAGCCATCACGTTTCACTTAAACAGATCTGAATTAATTAGACAATGCAGACAGCCCCATGGCATAGAGGTGACCTTTATGAAACTGATACAGCCATCAATCCTGCAGATGATTTGTGGTCCTCAGACTGGACGAGGCTTTTATGAAAGGGTTTCTCTGCATGATGACTACAGCAAAGTGTCAGAGAGCATTCGATGCCAGTGAGGCAGCTTGCCCTCTCCTTTTATTGTCATATTAATGTTGTAAGCCATTGTCCCTTCTTCCTTGAGTAGTCTTTAGTCCTATAACAGTGGTCTGATAATGCTTAATACAACAATCAATTTACCAGCTCCTAGTTCTTGTAGATTCAGATCAGTCAAGTCTGACCCATAAACTTACACCAAGAGAGAATCAGTAAAGCACAGTCCCTGTGCAGAGTCCTGATTACTATACAATACAGGGGGTCCCCAACTTACAAACATCCGACTTACAAACGACTCCTACTTACAAACGGAGGGAGACAACAGGAAGTGAGAGGAAATATACCCCTAGAAAGGGAAATTCACTCCTGTAAGCTTTATTATGGGTAAAAGGTGTCTCCACTGATGCTTTATCACCAGTCCATGCTTCCCTAACAACCCAAAAATTTTCAAAATCCAATTGTCATTGGGACAGAAGGTGAGGTGAAATATTCTGAACAGGGGCACAGACAGCAAAACAAATGTTACAGGGGTGATAACCCTTCTCTATGTTATCTAAAAAACTTAAAAATAGATTTTTTTGGCTGGAGCTACACTTAAAAAATGTACCTGTTCCGACTTACAAACAGATTCAACTTAAGAACAACCCTACAGTCCCTATCTTGTTTGTAACCCGGGGACCCCCTGTAGTCAGGAATCAGAGCCTGCCAATGTAATGAACAAATATAATGGCTGTCCCATGTAAAGATATAATCACACACTGTACAAGCCATGCAAGGCAAAGCAACAGGAACATTTAAATGGCTTGCAAGCCCCCTCCTTCCTCTTTCACTGCTGTGATCAGCTTCAAGTAAAAATACCTTGTACTTGTGGGTATATGGATCATATAACTAGCGTCTCTTTCCCCAGTGATGCTGCCTGCTGATTGTCCAAGCTATCTATAAGCTCAGAACACACTTATTTGGAGCTTGCAGAGAACTTGTTCTCTTTGAATATTTAACATTTTACATACTCCCTAAGTTCATAAATGTGACTTACCTTAACTGTGGAAATTGATTCCTAAAATGGATCTCTTATGCCAGCTTACACACGGTCGGAATTCTCGTCGGAAAAAGCTCTGATGGTTTTCCCGTCGGAATTCCGACAGAATTTCGCTAAAACTGTCTTGCCTACACACGGTCACACCAAATTCCGACGGTCAATAACACCGCGGTATACAACACGTTCGCCAGGCACTATAAAAGGGAAGTTTAATGCTTCTGAGCGTGCGTCGAATTGTTTCCGAGCATGCGTCGGAATTTTGCGTGTCGGAATTGCATACACATGATTAAAAAATCCGATAGAAAGGTTTTCCATCGGAAAAATTAAGAACAGGTTCTCAATCAAAAGTCCGTCGGAAATTCTGACAGAAAAAGACCGATGGGCATACACACGGTCGGAAAATTTGATGAAAGCTCCCTTTGGACTGTTTCCATCGGAAATTCTGACCGTGTGTACGTAGCATTAGGTAAATTTGTGTGCTACTTTCACTGACACATTAATTAGCATACATGCACTTAACATGAAATATATATCCGACGACAGGTCCACTTTAACAAGTAACCTAACACTTTTCCTTTTCCTAACCTTCTTACCTACCATTGAAGTGAACCCCTAACATTTAGCCAACTCTACAACTCAAACCATATTGGTTGAGGGACAATTTTATTTAATTATTTGTATATTTTAATCCTGATTTAAAAAAAGATATATATTTTCAGATTATTTTACAAATGTACATTTCATACAGCATGCACACATGCCTCGTGTCACACTGATGTATGAGCTTAAAAAGGACAATACTGCAATAGCTGTATGCCTTCAGACAATCTTTTACTAAATCTCCATAGAGGAGCAGGCAAGGAGGGGAAGGTCTTTTCTGACTCATTAATCCATTTTTTTTTTTAATTTTTCAAATAAAGGAGTTAAACCTCATTTTTGGAATAACCCACTACAGACACACCCACCCCCTTTTACCCAACTGCTTTTAGAAGAGTCCACCGCAAGATCCTTAAAGGATCCGGAAGACATTAAGCCTGGGTTCACACCTATGCAAATTCGCAGCGGCCTACCACGCTGCGAATTTACAGGACATTTGAAAATACACTGATTTTAATGAGGCGTGTTCACATATCTCTGGTGCATGCGCACTGCGCATTGCAGAAAAACCGTGTGCGATTTTTGGGCAGTGCGGTGCGGCTCAGGTGCGAATTCAGGCCCATTAACTTCTATGGGCACGCATCTGATTCGCAGCTGGCTTGCGTTGTGAAAACTAATTCTTTCCTTCTCCTCACTAAACTTCCCCTCTCTCCCCCCCCCCCTTTTTACTCCCCCCCCCCTCTCCCTGCTCACTGATCTGCAGCTAAAACGCTAACAAACCGCAGAACAACTGACGTTTCAGTGCGCAGTCATGCCGGACATTAAATTCGCACCGCACTGGTGTGAACCCAGGCTAAGAATCACCATTATGAGATCATAACACAAGTGGTGGCAACAAGACCAGTTGGGGGACATGGATGCAACTTTCTGAGCACAATTTGCCATGGTGGGTCATGTGTCTTAAAGGTTTTTTTTAGTTGGACAGAGGCCTCTGTAGGCAGAGGAGCTGGGGTTAATTTGTTTGTGTTAGCTGGGCAGAACTCCAAGGGCTGTGTCTCTGTTATCTCCCCCTGGCTTCTAGAACTTGTTGGATAGTTCTGGAACTTAGAGGGTGGAGGAACAGAGACTAAACCTGAATATTTATGGAGTCCCCTTCAATCCCTGGGTAGGTAAGGCTCAGTAGGTGGTGAGATAGGTCATAAATGTTCTAGAGCCTGGCCATGTGGGAGCAGAGTCCAGGGTCCAGTTGTCTGAAGGGGACCCCTGTGCTGGGGGGCTCTACCCCTGGGCAGAAGGAAGAATCTAGTGAGAGATTGAGAGCTGAAGACTCACACCCCTTTCCAGCCTCAGCTAGGCTTAGCTGGAGTTACCCGGACAGTCAGGAGCTGGGCCTGTTCAGCAGGGAACCATCTGGACTTCAGGATTAAGGCCACTTTCACACTGAAGCGCTTCTAAACTGCCAGTAAAAACACTGAGCGCTTTTGAAGAGCTTTTCAGGCGCTTTTGAAGAGCTTTCCATTCATTTCAATGGGGAGGGGAGTTTTTCACAGCCCTGCCAGCACACTGCCCCAGTGTGAAAGCGTTCATTGATTTTAATGGAAATACGTTTTCGTGAGCTTTTTTGGCACTGTTTTTAGCGTGAAAGTGCCTGAAAAGCGCCTCAGTGTGAAAGTGGTCTAACTCAAGAGGGGCTGAGTCAGCCAGGTGCAACAGCATTTCCTTATGGATTAGTACCTGCACTCAATGCTTGGGATGTTCTTTTTATTAACGAGTCAGCTGATCCATCAATCAGGAGGAGGAGGAGGATGGCATATTGATATTAATTCTTAGGAAAACAGTATCAGGTCCTCAAGTTTGTTTTCAAGTTTCACGGTTCTGAGCATCCCATGCTTCCATTTCCCATGCAAGTTTTAACCCCCTAAATAAACAAAATACCGTGGACTGTTTCTTGAAGTCTATGCAAAGTTGCACAATTCCTGCAGCCTGGCTGTGTGTATAAGGGAGGTTCCTATGGGGGGTGATAGAGATCTATATATCTCTATCTATCTATCTATATACACACATATACATGTTGCAAACTGACTATATAAATTTGTACAATCAACTATTTACCAGGACTAAGTAATAGGTTTGCCACTTTTTCTTCAAGCCAAACCCACACACTTAAGCGGCACACAGCAAATTTACATTTTTTATTTTTTTGTACACTATAGGATAAAAGACCTGGGGCACATTTGGGTGCTCCAAAGAGAATAGTAATGTGGCGCTCATAGTGCCCCCCTTGTCAGGCCCTGTTCTGAGCTACATTCATGTCTAAACAATGTATTCAGGGGGGTTGAAACATGGACACATGATTCAAAACCCGCACTGTCCAGGTGAATCCCGGACAGGTGGCAACCCTGCTAATTAATATGAGCACCTTCCTAATCTAACCAATCACTTTGTATCCAATCAAGCATTCTCTTGCACGACAACATTTGGTACTAAATCTAATCAGAAAGTAATGTGTATGGTGATTGGTGAGCTTAGGCCTAACTGTAGCTTAATCCCTTTGTGACGGAAAGTAACAAAAATTCTAACATCTGAACACTGTTTTTCTACTTTGATATGTAAAGTTTTACTAACACATGTCATCACAGCGACTTAGTGTATCCAGGTGAATTATATCTTGTTTTTTTCAAAACAAAATTCCATTTTGTGGCAAATGGTAATGGTTATCTCCT